>OX465271.1:684848-856284 GCA_949987775.1 Aproaerema taeniolella
TCAGTTTTTTTTTTTACGTCTTTGTATTGTATTTTTTTTAAAATACCACGAGACATCGATTTTTGACTTAAATTCCTTACTGCTCCTAAACGGCTATGATATATGGAAATATTCTTATACTAATTAATTAAGAATCCCTTTTTCTTGAAACACAACGTTTAAATTTTTTAAATCGAATAATATTTTCATTCAAAAGTTACGAAAAACGGAAATCCGAACGTTTAGTTGCAGAGGGTGGTCTGCGCGGGCGCGGGCGGCAGTCCGCCGCTGGCATTCCGACGGGACGGCTGTGGCACTCGTATCCAAACTTTTACGAGCGATAAAGCGTATTTTCTGTTTGCCTGTGTGCGTTGACACAGTATATTTATGTATTAGTGTGCTTAGAGAGTAGTGCAGTCAGACGATATTATTGTGTTACGGTATAGCTCGCGCGTGGACGCTAATTGTACCTACTATTATAAGTTTGTAATCTAGTTGTAATATTTGATTATTTTGCGCTTATAGACGTTTGACGAAATTTAATTGTATTAAGTACTTATGCGAAACGAAATTTAATTGTATAAGGATCTAAATCTATATGATTGAATATATATAATATGTATAGGGTGTTAAGTAATTCGATCTTATCCTCTCAGGTGGTGAATCAGCCCATGACACTGAACAATTTTCGAAAATTCGCTTGCCACACCCGGAATCGAACCAGCTAACATCCAAAAAAGCACCCTGTACTTTAATAGTATTGATCGATAGGGTCAATCGTAAGGATAAATCTTCCTAACAAACATAGTAAATTAAGTGAAAGGAAGACCATTAAATCTAAGCTTACAAATTTGATGGGACGTGTTAAAGCACTTTTACTTAAGGGTCCCATCCCATCGTTAGGTTTTATGTAGTTTAATGGTTCTCTTTTCATCTAATTTACCATGTTTGTAAGAGACATTTGATCTTTACGATTGACCCTATCGATCGATACCATAAAAGTACAGGGTGTTATTTTTTTGAATTTAAGCCGGTTCGATTCCCGGGTGTGGCAAGCGAAATTTCGAAAATCCTTGAATGCTGTTTTGTTTCTTATAGAGCGGGACCTATTCGTAAAAAAGTCTTCAAATAACGATTTTCGTGGGACTTACCTCCGCCATACGAACTACTGGTATGTACTTATTCGGAATATTTTCCTGAACACAAAAAGTGTGGTAGTCACTTTCTAAGGGTATGGAGGGGGTAGCTATGACGTGACGTATTTTATTTACGCTATATTTAGATAACTACTGACAGATTTACTTAAATAGGGTCTCAAATGAAAGATAATTTAATAAACATTGTTTTATTCTAAAGATTCATTAGTGTAAACCTAGTAACAAAATAAATATTTTCAAAAAACGACATTATGTAAAATTAAACTTTTTTTACTGTGTGAAAAGAACAGAAACCGTTAGGATTACGGTAATTTAGCTCATTATAGAAAAATAGCTACACTTATCAGTATTCTAATGAACCTAAAAACGTCGAGCTATAAACAACGGAACTGCAGTCGTCTAAGTGAGCGTGTGGGTAGCGCCGAACTGACTACGGTACTTAAATTTGGTACGAATAATCTTGAAAATAACGTGACAAAACGGGTAGAATCACAGCAAAATGAAAAAGTATTATGAACAGGCATAATTTTTATTAACAGGTTTTTTTTTTTGTCAAAAAATTTTCTTCGTTTTGTTACGAACTATTTTCAAAAATTCTCGTAACCAAAATAATGCTTCGTATCGTATCGAAATAAAACTCTTCATACTTGCACGTACTTGCGTTATATTTTAAAACAAAGGACTCAATGGTACTGGTCTGTACTGATGGGTATGAGAGTGTAAACGCACGCACTCGAGGCAGAGGCAGGTTGCTGGCGTGCGAGAGTGTACAGCCGCCATTATATTTTTTACATCGGCAACACTGAGATTCATTCGGAGGAATCCCTGCACCGTGCTGCGATGTGAACTTTGGCACTTGTCGCTTCATTCATTTGAAATCATTTGGTCAGGCCTATGACACTGTTAGTACCAATAGCTGCGAAATTGCGCTGCTATCGCCTTTTAAAACTAAAAAAAATAGTTGATGTTTGATATGGGTTCCTATAAAAAAAGTTCTTTAGCTTCATGAGGAGCCCTAAATTTTGCCAGTTTAAAAGCATTAATAAAGCTTTTTTTATTTGAATCTTTGGCCCATTTTAATAAATCATACATGAATCGAAACAGACTCTTGAGTAACTGTTGCCTTTATGTTGTTGCTACGTAACAGCTACTAGTTTGGTACACTCTAAGTTTAACTTTTTGCCTGTTCTTGGAGGATGATTGCACATTAAACAGACATAGTTAAAAATTCTAATGCAATTGTTTTAAGCATCTCCTTTTCAGATAACTAGATTATGTAATATGACATGCTATGGTTAAAGTTACATTACACGAATCAAATGTTTTTGACCCTGATTGATTTGTTAAATACATAGTTTCATTAAATAATAAAATAAGATAATAGATACATATCCAATCGCAGGGAATATTTTGTTATGTTGTTTGTGGTATTATCTAGATATAACTAAATAAACCTCTGAAAATAAATAAATAAATGAAAATAAATCTCTGACATGCTACTAGGTAGTAATAAGTAACATTTTATTCATTTAAAAGCAGTAGGTACAGTTTTAAAGTACAGTGGGTAATAAATATGCCTATTGGGTTTCTTCATGGGACAGACTGTCAGCCGACTCACCCTGCACTAGGAATAAATCTGTATTGCAGTGGTAAGATATCTAGTCAGTTCACGAGAGGTAAGGTTATGGTACTTATAGTTGAGTTGTTTTACAAGTGAATAGGTACTTCGCTAAAGGCTTAACCAATTTCCAGAACTAGTAAATAAAAGTGAATAGATAGATTCTCAAATATAGACCCATATGTGTTGCCACAATTCCGTCAATATCATGTAGCGCAGAACACTTTACTTTATAATAAATGGTAATCAGCCATTTTGTGAAAAAAATGTGGATAAGAACTTTTTTGAGTTACACCCAGGTGACAATTTTTGACACTCTCATGTTTTCAAAATGGTTCAATGATAATCAATGGAAAAGTAAAAGAATAAAAAAAATTTTTCAATGACTATAATCATTGAAAAAATTTGATAGCTATCAACGTCTGACCCTTTTGGCGGGGGCTGTCAGACAACTTGAAAGACTCCTATAATTATTGAATTGTTATCTTTTTTGGTAACCCCAGTGTCGTTACACGGTTACACATTACTCTCTCTGCTCTTTGTGGTGGAAAGTTTTGAATTTGAAAATTTAAATAATAGGTACAGTGTGTCCAATTAAGAATAATGCGTAACAGATTTTATGGACTTCCCTACTTTACTCAGTGGTTCGCCCAGAGCAATTCCGTATTCAGTGAAGAGACATGGGTAAGAAAATCGAATTCTCTTGCCTGCTTCATAGAATTGGGTTTTGTCAAAATAAACGCTACGCTACACACTCAAAGGCCCACACTAAGGTTTTCTCTTGTGTCGTGGGTCCCTTGGAATACACACAAAGACAAACACCCATGACCCGAGAACAAATATCTGCTTTTTACACAAATGGTTTGATTTAAAGACACCAACTGGCTGTGTTTAAGAAGCTGTTTGTCATTAAAATCTTTGGTCACATTTGACCCAACTGAAAAATTTGCATAGACTTACTGTTGATATGAATGCATTATATTCATAATTAATTAACTTCAAATTAATTGAAAAAGTTTTATAAGAAAAATATTTTATAGAAATGAGAAGCGACCAAAATTGGTGCCATTTGTTATCATTGTCAAACACAAACACTGACCAAGAATTTGTAAATAAAAAAAAATATCTCATTCCTATATTCTGTCCCTGCTACTTCAGCTTTCTCCGAAAGAGTTTTTTCATTCATTAAAACTAAATGGAGAGACGACAGAAACAAAGCCATGTTAAATTTAATTAAAAATTAACTCTTAAGATGTTCAATTATAATTTTGACTGTATCGAGGCAGATAAAAGTTTTAAAAAGACAACAAGTTAATAAAATATGCAAAAAGTTCAAAAAAACATGTATTTAAGTAAAACAATAACGAATGCTGTTTTATTTTATCTAATACCTTTTTTTTTACCTTCTCCCACCTTAATATACTTTATTTCATGAAAAAAAGTTGGTAACCCTAGCGTGCACTTAACTCAGTGACAAGACGCCATCATGACAGTTTGAGGTTATCTTGACATACAGCATGACGTCACAAGATGGCGAATTAAAGGCGATAGCAGCGCCATTTCGCAGCTATTGGTACTAACAGTGTCATAGGCCTGACCAAATGATTTCAAATGAATGAAGCGACAAGTGCCAAAATTCACGGCGCAGCACGGTGCAGGGATTCCTCGGAATGAATCTCAGTGTTGCCGATGTAAAAAATATAATGGCGGCTGTCCACTCTCGCACGTCAGCGACCTACTTCTGCCCCGAGTGCGTACGTTTACACTCTCATGTCCATCAGTACAGACCAGTACCATTGAGTCATTTGTTTTGAAATATAACGCAAGTACGTGCAAGTATGAAGAGTTTTATTTCGATACGATACGAAGCGTTATTTTTGTTACGAGAATTTTTGAAAATAGTTCGTAACAAAATGAAGAAAATTTTTTGACAAAAAAAATGTTGCCTGTTAAAAAAAATGATGCCTGTTCATAATACTTTTTCATTTTGCTGTGATTCTACCCGTTTTGTCACGTTATTTTCAAGATTATTCGTACCAAAATCTAAGTACCGTAGTCAGTTCGGCGCTACCCACGCTTACTTAGACGACTGCAGTTCCGTTGTTTATAGCTCGACTTAAACGTTTTTAGGTTCATTAGAATGCTGATAAGTGTAGCAATTTTTTTATAATGAGCTAAATTACCGTAATCCTAACGGTTTCTGTTCTTTTCACACAGTAAAAAAAGTTTAATTTTACATAATGTCGTTTTTTGAAAATATTTATTTTGTTACTAGGTTTACACTAATGAATCTTTAGAATAAAACAATAATCATTAAATTATCTTTCATTTGAGACCCTATTTAAGTAAATCTGTCCAGTAGTTATCTAAATATAGCGTAAATAAAATACGTCACGTCATAGCTACCATACTCTTAGAAAGTGACTACCGCACTTTTTGTGTTCAGGAAAATATGCCGAATAAGCACAAACCAGTAGTTCGTGTGGCGGAGGTAAGTCCCATGGAAATGAACTTTATTCTCCTTGGGTCCCGCTCTATTATTAAAAATAAAGGAATATTTCCTGTGAGTAAAATTTTCTATCTATAGTATTTACAATACACAATACAATACAATATTCTTTATTGCACACATAGGATTACAGAATATGTTTATACAGCGAATTTGAAATAATGTATACAAAAAGGCGGCCTTATTGCTTAACAGCAATTTCTTCCAGGCAACCTTATGGTATAGGAGTTATAGATTGAAATGCGGGAAAGGCGCAAATATTAATTAAATAATAATTATAAATAAGTTGACTATTTATGCACTAAAAATATATCACAAATATATATTTATTAAGATTTATATATATTTATTATATTTATTTAGAGTACTTTCCCTCCAGGAGACGTTAAAAAATTCCACCCTGTATATATGCGACCGGTGAGAATGCCAGAATTGTCGAATAATAGCATTACGTTGATTGCGGCAATCAAAATAATTCAACTTAGATTAAGTATAATTACTTACATACACCGACATCTTTTGTTATTAGAAGTACCTAGTTAGATTCATCAATACAAACTCAAGTGATAAGCAGTAATGTATGGAGTGCGCTTCTGTACATTCTACGCCTGTGTATTCTTTGACCGGTGTTTTCTTGCGGGGTGCGGGTTGTGGCGCGCGGGGCAGAGGGCTCAAACGTCAAGGTCATTGACGACTCTAATCGCCTTAAATACCTCAGTTTTAAAAGTTAACGACGCAAGAGATCCATCGTGATTTAGTGGAGACTTTAGATGAGTCTGCTCCACCATATTCTACTGTGGCAAGATGGTCACCTCAATTCAAGACTGGAAGAACATCGACAGAAAATGAGCACCGCTCGTGCCGGCCATCGACGTCAGTTACGCAGGAAAAAATTGAAAAAGTCAAAAAGATTGTTCTAGACCAGTCTTTCCCAACGTGGGCGATAACGCCCCCTTGTGGGCGCTGCAGGCCTAAAGGGGGGCGGTAAGAGACCCAGAAAAAAAAGGGGGCGTTGTGTAGGGCTTTGGGGTCGATTTATAATTTCATCTACCTAGCTAGGAAGACTCTTAGATACCGACTGAGCTCTCGACTCTCGACTACATCTTGTGAACATCAACTAATATTAATTAAGATATAGCTCAAACTCGGTTCGATATAATAGACCGTGGGCAATCATGTTTTAACAAGTTTTTGTTAAATAATCCGATTTGTACATTCCTGTACCAATCGGCTGGTTCTATAATACTTGTTCTTGCTTGTCGAGTACGATTGGGCGTCGAATGAGATAAACGAGTTTATGCACGTTTGTCTTATTCCTGTTGGTGCGTGCTGCTTATGCAATCCTATATAAACGACGTAAATTTATTTTATTTTCATTTGCGGTTTCGCGCATAATAGATAAGCAGTACTTCATTATACCACTTACGTATTTCTCAAAACAAAACAATGTCGGAAGTAAAAAAGAAGAGACGGCAATACTCTGCGGAATATATTAAATTCGGATTTATTGAAAATCCCACAAACCCGTCGTCGCCTTTGTGTCTTCTATGTCTAAAAACATTTTCGAACGAAGCAATGAAGCCTTCAAGACTGCAAGGTCATTTGAATAAAATGCATCCAGATAAGAAAGACAAGAATGTAGCATATTTTCAAGACCTAGAGAAGAAGCATAATACTAAGCCAAGTGTATCAAAACTATTTTCGGCGGCTGCTAAGCAAGATGACGACGGACTTCGAGCTTCGTACAATATCCCTTTGTTAATTGCTCAAAAAGGCAAACCACACAACATCGGAGAAGAGTTAATTTTGCCAGCAATAAAGGAAGTAATAACTACTGTGCTTCATAAACCGGCCGCAGATATTATCCAAAAAATTCCTTTGAGTAATAATTCTGTGCAAAGACGAATTGATGAAATGGCTGAAAACATTGAAGAATCATTGTGCAATCATCTGAGGACTAGTCAATTCTCAATTCAGCTCGATGAGTCCACTTTACCAACTAATGAAGCGTTGTTGCTATCTTACGTGAGGTTTATTAAAGATGAGAAAATACGTGAAGAACTATTGTTTGCCAGAAATTTGGAGACAGATACAAAAGGCGAAACCATATTCAATACATTGGAAAAGTTTTGTGAAGAGAAAGAGATTCCTTTGAAAAATATTATACAAGTTGCTACGGATGGCGCTCCGGCTATGACAGGGCGCCATAAAGGCTTCATAGCGTACCTAAAAAATAAAATTCCAGATGTCCTTGCTATACATTGCGTTATTCATAGACAACATTTGGTTGCTAGAAACTTAAGTGAACGACTATTTCAATCACTGCAATATGTCATCAAAGCATTCAATAAAATCCGTAGCAGCTCTTTGAATGATAGATTATTTCATCAGCTTTGTGTTACTAATGACGAAGATTTCAACCGTTTGTTGCTTCATACTGAAGTTCGTTGGCTGTCAAGAGGCAATTGTCTGATTCGATTTTATAACCTGTTTGACTCTGTGATAGAGTTCTTGGAAACTAAAGATACAGAACTGCGCAACAAGCTCATAACATCAAAGAATGATATAGCTTACATGACAGACCTGTATAAATTGTTCAACGACGTGAACCTCCAACTGCAAGGCGATGAACTAAATTTAATTAAAACAAAAAATGTCGTTGCTGCTTTCGCAGCCAAACTGCTTCTGCACAAAAAAAATATGGGCAGACGTGAGTTTCACAATTTTCCGAATTTATCAGTATCCTGCAGTAACGACGACTTGTTTGCCTACTGCCAACATTTGGAAAACCTCCACATTGACTTCACCGAACGATACCAGGACATTTTAAACTTGGAAATACCAGACTGGGTGTTGGATCCATTTTCAAATGTCAACATAGCAATGTCACCTCAGCTGGAAGAAGAACTTATAGAATTGACAACAAACGAAGAAATAAAAATCAAGTTCAAAAATGGATATCAAGAATTTTGGCTACAAAAACCGATCCTGCAATTGTACCCTGGATTGTGGTCAATTGTTCAACGATTCTTGATAGCATTCCCATCGTCATATTTGTGTGAACGTGGATTTAGTGCTGTGGCAACGCTGCTTACTAAAAAGAGAAATCGTTTGCGTGTTACCGAACGTGGCGACTTGCGGCTGTTTTTGAGTAAATTGGAACCTGATATCAACAAACTTATTGAACAGCATCAGATTCAACCTTCACATTAGTTTTTATATAAGAATTGATTATGTTTGTTTTATTTTCAATAAAAGATACTCTGTCCGAATACTATAAAGTTGCGTTTCAATAATCAGTTATAAGTACTTAGCGGTTTTTAAGTATGTTTAAAAAGGGGGGCGTTAAAAAATAATTTATTCTTAAAGTGGGCAGTAGACAAAAAAAGGTTGGGAACCCCTGTTCTAGACGATCGTCGTGTTACAGTGCGTTATTTAGTCCAGGAAACTGGCATTTTATATGGCAGTGTTCAATCAAAATTAAAAGATTATCTGAGTATGGGAAAAGCCTCGGCGCGTTGGGTACCCAGAATGTTAACAGAAGATCGGAAGAAAACCAGACTCAATCTTTCAAGGTGCTGGTTGGACAGATTTCGTGTGGATCCTAACATTTTTTTGGCTCGATTTGTCACTATGGATGAAACATGGGTTCACCATTTTGATCCAGAAACAAAACAACAATCTTTACAGTGGAAAAGAACGTCGTCGCCAACTCCAAGGAAATTTCGAACCACAGCATCGGCAGGCAAAGTCATGGCCTCAATTTTTTGGGATCCCGAAGGAATATTATTAATTAATTATCTTGAGAAGGGACACACAATAACAGGCGTTTGCTATGCATCTTCAATAGCTAAATTGAGACAGGCTATAAAAGAGAAAAGACATGTCAAACTCAGAAAAGGCATTTTGTTTCATCAGGACAACGCGCCGGTTCACACTTCTGCTGTTGCACTGGATGCCATTCAACAAGCTGGGTTCGAATTAGTGGATCACCCACCTTATTCGCTGGACCTGGCCTACAGTGATTTTTATCTCTTTCCAAAACTAATAGAATACTTGCGTGGTAATAGATATACCGATGATAATGAAGTGATAGAGGCCGTGGAAGGGTTTTTGGAAGGCCAAGAGAAATCATTTTTTTTAAAGGGTTAAAAATGTTGGAGAAACGCTGGACTCGGTGTGTAGATAGAGAAGGAGACTATGTTGAACAACAAATTTTTGTTATTTAAAATATATATTATTTTCTGTTTCATTATCACTACTTTTTGATCACTCCTCGTATGTTCGATGCTCTTTTACAAAAATCCGTTGAGATTAAGTGGGTGGAAACCATTGAAGCTGTCTGTATTGAAAAAAAACTGAAACGATCCTCTTTAATTAAGGGCCATTCATAAATTACATTACGCGTATTTCATGTTTTTTTTTTCATGCATCTAAGTGTATTTACCTGTGTGATGTTTGCGCCGTATATGCAGTGACTCCATCCTTCGTCTGATGTCCTGCATCTTGCCCATGGTGACCGCGTTCTGGGCTAGAGAGCCCGCGCCCAGCTCAGTCGTAGCCACGCTGCAAGGAACTGGGGACGAGTCTGGGAAAATACACACAGATTTAGTTTTAATTAATTTATTCTACAGGTGAAATTGAAAACATTCGACAAACTCGAGGGATTAATCTACCCATGTTCGGCGCAAATGGGTCTTGAACCCACGACCCCAGGATTAAATTTCCTGGTACTTTAACCAACTGAGCTATCGTGCCTTCAAGTCAAGCGGCGCCTATACGCATGACGACATCACATGTGCGATTAGAAAGGGAATGAGTTTCGCACCAAACATTTTTTCTTTCCCTAAGATTTTTTTATTTTATTTTATTTATTTATTCAGAAACAAACAGTTTTTTACATAACTTAAAAAAGAAACAAATATGAAACTTATATAAACTTACAGTTTCCTAAATTATTTATATTTCACAATTGAAAAACGAACTTACAAAAAATAACAAAATATGAAAGTGATTTATTCTATTCTAATAAATGTTTTTTAAAAGATTTAAGAGAATTGCTAAAAATGTCAACATCCAAAAACTTGTCATTATAAATTTTACAACTACGTCTAATAAAGCTATTAGCCACGTAACAGTTTCTACTCTCAGCGATTGAAAATAAAAATTTCTTGCGACAGACACGTTCGTGCCTTCGGGGAACATGGAAGGAAATTTGATGTAACAAATCAGGAGCATCAATATGTCCATTAATTAATTTATAGAGATAAATTACATCAGCGAATTCACGACGTTTATACAATGGGTATAACTTAAAGTATTGCAACGATGTTAAGTAATTATGTATTTATATCAGAATTATGTATTTATATCGGAATATCTTACAGTTATGGTCTATGGGCGAGTAGGACCCGTCTGGGTTCTCGGTGACCCGCAGCATGTTGAGCCGCTCGCCGTCGCGGAACACTACCACCGTCACCCGACATCGTCCGCCCCAGTCAGAGTCGTCTCTGAAATACAACACTATATTAAAGATCTTCTAGACAAAAAGTCAGCAGCACGTCAGGTTACCCATTTGTCAAGGTCAACATGTATTGTATAGCCAGCAGGGCAATCGCGCTAAAAAAAGTGGATTGAATCGCAATTGAAACGTAGCTGGGGAGCTACCACCTAAGCGAAGCTGATGCTGGGTAAACGAATGAAACGTAGTCGATTGCTTCTTTATAAGGATACCTTGATTAACGATATGAACCAAACACAGCAATGTACATCATTCCATTCGTTCAATCAGCATCAGCTTCGCTTAGGTGGTAGCCCCCCAGCTGCGGTTCAATTGCGATTCAGTCCACTTTTTTTAGCGCGATTGCCCTGCTGATGTGCTGCTGTGTACAAAATCAAAGCTGAATAAGTTTTAAAAACAGTTTTTAGTTCCATCTTATTAGTGTCTCTTTATGTGTGTTTCAAGGGACCCACGACACAAAAGTGGGCCTTTGAGTGTGTAGCGTTCATTTATTTATTTATTATTTATCTATACTAATATTATAAAGAGGAAAGATTTGATTGTTTGTTTGTTTGTTTGTTTGCATTGAATAGGCTCCGAAACTACTGGACCGATTTGAAAAATGCTTTCACTATTAGAAAGCTACATTATTCCTGATGGACATAGGCTACATAATTTTCCTTAATTCCTACAGGAATGAAGTCCCGGGCGGAATGCTAGTAATATTATAAAGAGGAAAGATTTGATTGTTTGTTTGTTTGCATTGAATAGGCTCCGAAACTACTGGACCGATTTGAAAAATTCTTTCACCATTAGAATGCTACATTATCCCCGATGGACATAGGCTACATAATTTTCCCGAATTCCCACGGAAACAAAGTCCCGGGCGGAAAGCTTGTTAATGTATAAACAGCGCCTAGGCATCTTTACCTGGAGTCAGCGCGGGGCCAGGGCTCCGGCGGCGGCGGCAGGCGGCGCGAGGACACGGGCCCTCCGCGCATGCCTAGCACGAGCCGGAGTCGCGCGCCGTCCGCGATGCCGAGCGCGCCTAAAGACGCGCAGTCTTCTAACTCGCGTAGATTGTATACCAGGTGTTGCTGGGATACTGGGATACCTGTGGGATAACAATGTTATTGTGAAGCGCTCGTATATCTCTAGCGATCAGTGAGGTTAAGCAACCTACACAGAGGCAGGGGACCTGATAGATGACTGAAGTGGCAATTCATCACGAGCATTTCCGAGCTTCGGAAGGCACGTTAAGCTGTCGGTCCCGGCTGTTATCGATTGATTACAGTCGTTAAAACCAAGTCAGAGGCCAATGAGCGGTTTGAAAACTGACACCAGGGTTAGCCAAGTTCGCCACACACTTGACTATACCTACACGATAAGAAGAAGTCCTTTAGTTTGATAAAAAAATGTATAGTAGAAGAGCGGGGCTTCTAACACAAGTAAATGTTTACTTAAAAGAACCCTCAACACTGTATTTTTTTAAATTGTTATCTAGTGAATAAACAAATTTTTAATTTTAATTTAATTGAATTTTTAATTAATTTAGTATTTTTAAAACGCTTAGGTGCATGAGGGATGTTCACAAACAAAACCCGTGCGAGTTAACTTAAGACCTGGACCGACGATGTCATATTCGGTGTACGGAATTATAAAATATCGAAAGAGAATCAAGACACGTATCCGTAACAAATATTCTATAACTATACTAATATTATAAATAGGAAAGATTTGTATTTTTTATGTAACGAATAGGCTTCGAAACCGTGTGGTAGGCTCTGTAAAGGGCCGTCTGGTTCGCGACCACCCTCCACCGAAGTCCGACGCCAAACAGTTTGCTGCGTTCCGTCGGTGTATGGGAGTACCAGTGCCTTGATTGGCATTTTCTGGGTTAACTCGCTCCATCGTCGACCTCATCTATGACCTTGGTCAAGATTGAGGTCAAGAGTTAACCCATCTCATAATAAATAAAATAAAATAACTACGGGACCGATTTGAAAAATTCTTTCACCATTATAATGCTACATTATCCCTGAGTAACATAGGCTACATAACTTTCCTGAATTCCCACGGGAACGAAGTCCCAAGCGGGATGCTAGTCTTTCGATATTTCATCATTTTGCACCGTACTTTAAGCTGACGTCGTCGGCCCAGAATTCAAGTTAACTCGTACAGGTTAATCTACTTGAACAAGTCGTATGAGTCTAGATCTCCGTACGAGACGCAGGTAGCGCTAACCTACACGCAAGATGTATGTGCTTAATAAGGGAATGAGAAATTTCGCCGCTTGACTTGAAGGCACGATAGCTCAGTTGGTTAGAGCACCAGATCTGGTTCAAGTCTCATATGTGCCAAGTCTCATATGTGCCAAGCATTTTTCTTCAAGTCTCATATGTGCCAAGCATTTTTCTATCCCTAAAAAATATTATAGTCCTTCCTAGCGCTTAATCCCGTTTCTTATTCGGGGTACGCTTATGATACAAGATTTGGCCGGTTAAGTCATTTCGGAGAAGCGACTGCCATCGCCATCTGACCTCCGTGAACCTGTTAACAGAGGAATCTGACCGGATTGGATCATATCTACACATTCAGTTTCCTGAATGTGCAGGTTTCCTGTTTTCTCTCACGGTAAGAGCTTCAGTTAGTGTGTAACTAATGTACATAACTCAGAAACGAGTCATTGGTAGCAAGGTAACGGAGGTCAGATGCTAATAGCTCCACTGTAATTTAACTAGGTATTTAAATACTGCTCCTTTACGAACAGGCATAGATAAAAATGAACAATTCCCACGGAATAAATTATTGATTTAGATTTAGTATCTAACCTTTTTAATCTTGGATCATAGTCAAGCCCAAACGAGAGAAAACAGTCTTAAGTACCAAAACATGTTTGTAAAAGTGAGTAACGATAAACAAGTCGCATAATCTAAGCTCTAAAATGCGTCATCAAAATATAAAGGATACTCAGGTCATATCAAAACCTCAATAAATTAAAGTAGTGTTGCGTAAATACGACAAATATTTCGGACATAGCGCAGGTAAACAAAAATTTTCCACGTTAAAAACGTATGAGTCACCGACTTCAATCCCAACAACAGTTCGCACAAGGTAGATTGTCTAGTATTTCTGCGGACTACAATGCCTATTAGCAGGTAACCACAAACGAAAATGTCATTCATTTATTAAGATGATGTTCAGGTTTGTAATATTTGTTTTAGAAAGCGCTGAACTAATTTTCATAAAATTAATATACTCTTTCTCAGGAGTATACTCTTTCTAACAAAAAAAGAATTTTGAAAATCTGCCAACAGTTGGCAGAGTTATCGTGTAAAAAACATACAAAAAAAACATACAGTCGAATTGAGAACCTCTTCCTTTTTTGAAGTTGGTTGAAAAGCAGCGACATAACAGATCGATTCGAACTCTACATACCAACTATTGATGTATTGATGTATATTTGTAAAGTTGAATTAGTTGATACAATGGAAACGAGGTCGATAGAGAATAACATATGTATGTGTGCTTCCAAAAATAGATTTGATTTCGATCGGTTTATTGATATCGATTGTGAATGGTTGCCTTTGTTGTACGGAAAATGGACAGAAAGTATTATTTTAAGGCTGAACTGGAAGATCAAAATATATCAGCTACCAATTCTTCTCAGGCATACTGTAAGAGTTGGTAACTAGGGATCGAGACTTTCACTTTATTTTGAGCTAAAGGTTGACCACCACTTCATTTAAAAATCTAATGAAAATAACCATTACAATCCCGTTTTTATTTTTTTGAAAGACTTCTGAAACATTCAGCCAGATTTCTCCTTATGTAAACTTTCGCGACACCCGTATGTGCAGTGCAGGATTTGTCTTTTTCCTGTTGCGACAGGTTGCATATTTGTATTTTTTCCTGTGTACAACAAACTGTTAAATAAATAAACAAAGATAGTCTCTATACAAAAGTTGTAATTAAACAATTTTGGGCACTAAAACATTGATTTAGTTGGGCAAGAAACACTGCGTTTTGATTGAAGATTGTGACAGAACGAAGAAGGGTAAACATTCTAAAATTAGACATGAATCAACCAATTTATTCCTAAAAACAATTGCTCGTCTTGATCTATATTTAAGTATTAATTATCTCTTTATCTCATTATCAAAATGACAAAGATTACTGCTACTTATGTATAGATCAGAGTCTGAGTCGCGGACCTAAGAGAGTTCGTGTGCGTTACCTACCCGTACTCTGCGACAGTTTATGTAAAACTGCCACAAAGTTACACAATAGATACGTATTTGGTATATTTACCCCTTTAATGCAATCTCGTGTAATACCATATACTTTCTAGTAGTGCTTCTGTAATCTGATTGCAATGTACAATGGCAAGGCCGGTCTTATCATCTACGTGAATAGCAGCGACACAACGCACCGGAATCCGTCGTGCTCGAAATAGATGTGCCTGATTATGGCCTGCGTTCTATTTCCATGTCTGGCTGTGGAAAAATATTACGTCACACTTTTAATGTACTCGCAGGTACATACATATTTTGTTATGAAACGTGCGACTATTTTTGGCTTGAAGTCAAACTAAGTTGGATAAGAATTCCGGCGCCCTATCGCGCATTTTATAGGTTTATAGATAAACTGAACCGTGTGGTTTCCGGCGGAATAGAAAAGAGGACTTCTATTCGCACATTCTATTTATTTTATTTTATTAAACAGACGTACACAACAGTTAAAAATCACATTCATGTTACAGTTTAAACTAGATAGGTTATATTCTAGATTGTTTAACCAAAAAAGTGACGTACCTACGGCATGACAAAATGTAACATTCTCTCCAGGCAACTTAACGTCCTTGAGCATCTTAGAGCACTGGCGCAGGTCATACGCATCGTGTGTAAACCACTGAGTAAAAAAGTACCGAATCTCTAAGTTCGAGTGAATAGGCAATTTTGGGTGAGCTTGCTACATCCTTGACCACATCTTCGCCCCTGAGCTAGATTGTGGTCAAGAGCGAACCCATTCGTTACCCACTCTCTCAGACAGTTTTTGTGGTCAAGACCAAACTGGCGGTCTTGTGACTAAATTAAAATCGCGCGGGTCACTCGCTCCAGTTATTTGCACTACGTACAGGAACAACAGCACATCATGCTATCCATAACTGTAAAATTTCTTCAATCGATTTTAAATTTTATCTCCAAGCATTAGTTTACTATCCAATGATGCGTGAGTCAGTCTGGAGACGGGTCAGGTTTAGAAGCAAGTTGGGGCTTCGAAGTCGGAAGGGAAAAGAATTAGGTACGACGAAGCGTTATGCTGGTGTGGCTTTAATACCTAAAGCAGGATTCTTTCTTACGCGGATGCGGAGGCGGATCAGCATGAAGGGGCGGGCTCTGCATCTGGACGTCCGCTTTAGGTATTTAAAAAAACGCATCGACAAAAGCAGCCGTATTCGCGTGAGATATAGAATCCAGGGCTAAAACTGCCTCGAGCGGGGGCCCCGCACCGGACCATGAGATCCGTTGGAGTTTTGGTCCTCAGGTTTTCTATTTTTTTTGCGGTGTAGTTTCTTTAGAACGCACAAATATACTGCTTCTATCGTATACAGCGCAGGCCACGCTAAAGACGTGCGCAGCAAGTACAGTTGTGCTGTGCAGGATTGCACCAGCCCGTTTCAGCACAGCGCGTTGCGTAGCTTATAACGACTTGTAACGTTATAACATACTAGCTTTTTCCCGCGGCTTCGCTCGCGCAAAGAACTTTTTTGTCACTCATTTCATTCTCTAAATCTTTGATTTTCGAAAAATCGCGAAACATGTGTCTGTTTATTAGCTTCAAGGTATATCCTGACAAAGTTTTGAGTACCAATGTCCAAAAAAATGTTTTCTCCATACAAACTTCGAACCCCGTTTCGAAAAATCTTTTCTTAGTGCTCCCCTAGACCTCATAAGAAACCTACGTGCCAAATTTGAAATCTCTAGACCCAGCGATTTGGGCTGTGCGTTGATATATCAGTCAGTTTCTTCTTTTGTAATATACAAGGTGTCCCAAAATTCAACGATAAGCCGGGACCAGAAGATCGGCCTGCCCAAGGCTACTCCAGGAAAAATAAGAAAAAAATTCTATCGACCTTTGCCTTTAAAAAAAAGAAAAAAATAAAATTCTTTGAAAATTTACACCCTTGAAGACATTTTCCGCTACCATGACCACAATTTTGCGTATTACGTAATTTTGTTTTTTGTTTTGGCAACCTAAATAGCACTGCTATCTACCACAAACCTTAAAAAACCCAGCATGCCTCTGGGTTCTCGACACGAATCCATCAAAATATTTTTTTTTCCCTGAAATTTTGTTTTTTCCAACTTTCAGTCCACATTTACCCGCCGTGGTGTAAAAAAAATGTATCGACACTACCATGGCAACTTTTTTTAAAAGTTGGCGCATCTAATTAAGTTTCTAAAATGGTATAAAACTTGCGAAAACTACTCACCAAATAAAAATTTTTTTTAATAAAGTCCCAAAATCAAAAATGTTTCAAGGTGACAGTAATCAGTGTTAATGTGCCCAAAACATGTTTTTGCTACGAATTATTGAAATTTATACGAATAAATACATTTAAGAATTTAGAGAGAGTTAATTAGACAATAACTATTAAATGAAACATAACAAATCTTTCTTAATTTCAAGTAATTTTATTGCATTTTAAAATCAAAGTAAATGTTCAAATTGTTTGCCACCGGCATTAATACAGGCACGGCATCGCCTTAAAAAGGATCTTTTTATTTTTCTTGCATATCCTCTGCGATTTATTTCATTAGCAGCGACGTTAATTTTTTGACGGAGCTCGTCCATTGTTGAAATAGGTTTTGAGTAAACCTTGTCTTTGAGACAAAGACAACCCCAGTAGAAAAAGCCCAAGGGGTTAAGATCGGGTGAACGAGGCGGCCATAAGATGGGACCAAGTCGCCCGATCCAACTTTCTGGATACTCTTCGTTTAGGTATTGTCGCACTTGGCTGGCATAGTGAGCTGGGCAACCATCATTTTGAAACCACATGTTTTGTAAATTACTTAATGGCACGTCTTCCAATAAATCTGGTAAGTTGTTCTGTAAAAAAATTTAGTAAGTATTGCCATCCAAGTTGCCTTGTAACTCAAAGGGCCCAATCACTCGTCCATTTAATATGCCCGTCCATAGGTTTACCTTAAATTGGTATTGGGATTTTTCTTCTCTCATCAGGTGCGGATTTTCATGGCTCCAGCTATGTAAATTATGCAGATTTAAATAGCCATCTCTTTTGCATGTCGATTCATCCGACCACAGAATTTTATCAAGGAATTGGGGATCTTCCCGGTGCTTTTGCAGCATTACACGACAAAATTCAACCCGCAGTGGATAGTCTCGTGGAAGTAACGTTTGCACACGCTTGTAGTGATAGGGGTGAAATTCGTTCCGTTGTAGAATTCGGTGTGCAGAACTTTTTGGAATTCCCATCGCTTCTTCTATCGCACGTACGGATGTAGTAGAGTCGTTGTCTATTTCATTCAGAACGACTTCATCGCGCTCCATCCGAGGTCTTCCAGCATGTTGTCTGTTAGACGGTAAACGTGCCTCCGAAAACGCCTGATGCACATTGATAAATACACGATAATCCGGGTATTTTTCAGCGTCTGGATACCTTTCCCGGTACAATCTACTAGCAGCGTTAGCATTGCATCGGCATTCTCCGTAAATTAGATGCATATTAGCATATTCCAACGCTGTGTATGGTTGCGGCATGGTAAACGTTAAACAGTTCAAAGTAAGCAAAAAACCTTAACGTTATTTTCTTTCTTTCAAAAGTTTTCCAAAATGAATTTCGGTTTTAAATCACTTCATCAAACTCAAAAAGCAAATCCAAGAACTTTTCCGCACCGACGACAAATACCAGACAACTTTTCTTTTTCCCGCCAAGGAAAACTCCCACTTAATACTGTATTTTTTTTATAATTCGGGTTCAGGAAAGGCAAGGGAAACTATGACCATACAGCCAGGTCTTCAGTTTAAAAAGTTCTTTTTTGACTTAGCTTCTCATTTCTTTACTTTCTAACTTCTTAAATGTATTTATTCGTATAAATTTCAATAATTCGTAGCAAAAACATGTTTTGGGCACATTAACACTGATTACTGTCACCTTGAAACATTTTTGATTTTGGGACTTTATTTAAAATTATAAAGATTTTTTTTTATTTGGTGCGTAGTTTTCGCAAGTTTTATACCATTTTAGAATCTTAATTAGATGCGCCAACTTTTAAAAAAAGTTGCCATGGTAGTGTCGATACATTTTTTTTACACCACGGTGGGTAAATGTGGACTGAAAGTTGGAAAAAATCAAAATTTCAGGGAAAAAAATATTTTGATGGATTCGTGTCGAGAACCCAGAGGCATGCTGGGTTTTTTAAGGTTTGTGGTAGATAGCAGTGCTATTTAGGTTGCCAAAACAAAAAACAAAATTACGTAATACGCAAAATTGTGGTCATGGTAGCGGAAAATGTCTTCAAGGGTGTAAATTTTCAAAGAATTTTCTTTTTTTTTCTTTTTTTTTAAAGGCAAAGGTCGATAGAATTTTTTCCTTATTTTTCCTAGAGTAGCCTTGGGCAGGCCGATCTTCTGGTCCCGGCTTATCGTTGAATTTTGGGACACCTTGTAGATAGATGGAATTATGTCAAAAAAGACATGGGGAGCGTACATGCAAAGGATGCGTGCACGAGCTCATTCCGCCTGCCCCTTTCTTCTACCGGACGTCCAGACGCACAGCCGGGTACCACCCCTGCCTTGTCGAGGTTCCTCGAATCCGTACTGAGCGCTTCCCTTCATCTTTTATATTGCGCACCGCTAAGGAATGGAATTCTCTGCCTGAGTGATGATCGGTTGAGAATAACACCACCCCATCTCTTTCCGTGGGTGTCGTAAGAGGCGACTAAGGAAACATAAATGAGACCTGCCTCCTAGTAATCCATCCCAGGCAACGACACTTCATTTTTTTTCTGAATCTGAGGTGTCGTCCTATGGTCTCATGCGGTGTGGTAGGCTCTGTAAAGGGCCGTCTGGTTCGCGACCACCCTCCAACCGAAGTCCGACGCCAAACAGCCTGCTGTGTTCCGTCGGTGCGTGGGAGTACCAGTGCCTTTATAGGCATTTTCTGGGTTAACTCGCTCCATCGTCGACCTCATCTTTGACCCTTGTGGGTTAACCATTTTATAATAAAAAAAAGAGTCTGTATTTCCGGGCTCATATAACCCGAGTCTCCTAAAGTTCGAGTGAATAGGCATCTTCTGGGTGAGCTTGCTACATCTTCGACCACATCTTCGCCCCTAAGCTAGATTGTGGTAAAGTGCGAAACCCTTCGTAATAAATAAAAAATGCGTCCAGTGTATCGTTATCCATAGTATACAACACTACCCGTCGCGCGCTTGTTTACGCGCTGTGCGATACAAATCCTGCATACACGGGAGTGCATGAATCGCGCGAGGGTTAACATACGTCACAAGTTACGCAGAACAAATGGTACGCGATGTGGTGCGCTGCACTGCATAAGCTGGTGCAACAAGATACACGCGACTCTTCTTCAACCCCTTTCAATTCCTCAAAAGATTAAACGCTAATTTCATAGCCATAAACTTAAATCTGTTTAAATAAGGTTTTCACCTGTTTTTTATTGTTATTTCAGCTCAGGTACGCCCACACTACGTCATGCTCTGATGTACTGATATGTGTCGGTATTTCACAAGGTTGGGTTTGTATGGTCCAAGTGCAATTCAATTGTGTTGTATTCACAATACATTCGTTGGTTTGACTTTTAAAAGCAGAGTTTGCGTGGGGTTCTGAATTTGCCTGTATTTCAGCAAAAACTAAAAAAATATATATTTTTAAAATAGTAAGTCAGCAACAATATCGGGCATCCCGGACATCCAGACGCAAAGTAGGGACCCAGTGGATTCGTAGATACTCATATTTTGTCTCTTTCTCTCACTATCAAAATAACAAAAACGACTGTATACATTAGATCAGAGTCTGAGCCACGTTCTGGAATACGGACTTTAGTCTGCGGATTGTTTTTAAGGCGACTACAGCACCTAAATTACGATTTTATGATGCGTAGATAAGCATGACGCATTGCATTAAATCGAAGAAAAAAACTGTACTACGGTAATATTCAGGACATAAACTAGATAAGTAGTTTGCTGAAAACATGATTCAGCACTTTTGGTTTGATAGAAAAAGCTCACAAAGTCACCTCTAAATACCAATATTGTGTATCTTTTAAGCTGTAAAAACGATAGTAAAATGCACACAGGAACTTGAATTTGCTATCAAAATGTTCGTGATTGAACACTCTCGATAAGTAGTTAACGCATTTTTCGATTTAAGCTGTTACCTTTCCATAAATCTCATTTTTCTAACTTTCGAACATGTTTTTACGCACGCACGCTTTCATAGTCCGTAAACTTCGTGTATCGACACTGTTCGCACTGCCGGCCCAGGCCTGTTGAGAGACGGAGATGGCACTATTCCTATGTGTGCTGCCTTTATCGGGTGCTGTAGTCGCCTTAAGTTCTCGAGTGGTGACCGTGAACCGGAAAGTACAACGTGGAAGACTTCGCACAAGGTAAACCAACGATAAGTCATGCAAGCATACGCACGTTACATAAATTTCTCATACGTATCTCAATCCAGCGTCACAGCGTCAGTACGGAACAGTTAAAATGGCCGCGACATGACTTTATCTCACGTATATGCTACCCGCTGGCAAAGATTGCGGGAAGCCGCTAGATGCGGGTGGAGCAGGTCGCACACCTACAGCGATATGAAGCGCTCTTAACCCGTGGCGCTCAATCGATCAGTGAGATTCAGTAACGTACACAGAGGCAGGGAACCGGATGGGTGACCAAAGTGGCAATTTATCACGAGCGTTTCCGTGCTTCGGAGGGCACGTTAAGCTATCGGCCCCGGCTGTTGTCGATTAACTACAGTCGTAAAACCAAGTCAAAGGACATTTGATGGTTGGAAAACTCTGACACCAAGGCTAGTTAAGTTCGTCACATACTTGATTATACCTACATGATAAGGAAAAAAGCTGATATGATGACGTCAAGATAGCTACCTAATCTACACTAATTTTATAAAAAGGATGTATTTGATTGTTTGCATTGAATAGCCTCCGAAACTACTGTACCGATTTGAAAAATTCTTTCACCAGCACAATGCTACATTATCCCTGAGTAACAAAAGCTATATAATTTTTCCGAATTCCTACAGGAGCAAAATCCCGGGAGGATTGCTTTTTTTTTTTTTAATTGTGTAAAATATACAATTTAAAAGTAAAGATTACATCTGAAAACAGCTGATCATATTCTTGGCACATAAGGTGAGCTTGTGTTTTTTACATTCTGGCATAGACAGGCCAGGGCAGGTCATTGAGACTTACATCTGCTGAATTGAACTGGTGCCAAAATCATTTATCTTCAGTTTATGTGTGATTCAGGAATCTGTCTTATTTTATTTACAATCCGTATTTATTTTGTTTCTATTGACAAAAGCGGCTGTTTTTGTTTGACACTGTTTGTTGTTTATATCATAGATAATAATAATAATATAATAATAGCCTTTATTCAGACATTATAAAACACAAACATTACATTACATGCATTATTGATTTTTATACATTACATTACATGCATTATTAATTTTGAACATTTGATTAACTGCTTTACTTACAATATTAAATTATTTTTAAATTTTTAAATTATTTCACTTTCACTTTCAATTTGATTTTGTTTTATTTATTTTCCCTCTCCTTTAGTCTGTTTGCCCTTGATTTTGGGCAAAGGCCTCCTCCAACCCTCTCCATACCCCCCTGCCCTTCGCCTTTCTTGTCCATAAGCAACTGTCCTAATCTCATCACCCCACCTTCTAACAGGTCTGCCTCTTTTTATTTTCTTGTCTCCTGTGTACCAGTTCATAATTATTTTACTCCATTTTTCTTTTCCCCTATATCATAGAAGGTTGTAGAATATCAGGGAAATGCCAAACAGATTTTTTTAAAATACTTTTCTATACTAATATAATAGAGGAAATATTTGATTGTTTGTTAGTTTGCATTGAATAGGCTCCGAAACTACTGGATCGATTTGAAAAATTCTTTCACCATTAGAATCCTACATTAGACAATTTATCCATGATGAACATAGTTAATGGAGAAGGTAAAAAATACTGTGAATCTCGTAAATTTCTCGGGATTAATATAAGTACATTAAGTACCTTAGGAAGCTAGCCCCATTCTCATTTGGTCAGGGTAATAAGTCCCATTGGATTATTTTGACCCACACATACCTATACATATTGAACAATTAATGAAAAATACTAAAGAAATATGTATAACTTCTGGTGATTAATAAAACATAACATTAGATTCAAAATGCCCCTTTCCCAAAATATCTTCTACATGATTACTTTGGTTCATCTCTTCCAAAATACTCCCTTTTACATTTGTTGCAAAAATTATAATTATAAAAAAAAAACTGTATTACAAAAACAAGATAATTCATATAAATAACTGTGTAAGTAAAATTAATGTATCATCAATTAGAAATAAAAACTATTATAACAACAACTGTGTATGAGTCATACGTTTGTTACTCACATGTGTAGCCACTGGGTCTTGATAGTGAAATTGTAAACTAAAGCCTATTCATTTCTAAGAGAAGATCTAATATTTTATGGGTCAACTATTCAATGAAAATTGTACCAATTCTAGATCAGAAATGTAACTTTAAGTCTGATAAGTATGAAATATGAATGGTACAAAGTCCAAAATGTTATGAAATGTATTTATTTAAGAATTATTTTTATGTATAATACAAATAGATAGCAGATATCATTTTTGTTCAGTCTAAGGATTACGTGTGTGGACAGATGAACAAATAAAATTTTTTTTTTACATAAATATTGTTTTGTTGATTGTTTTTTAGAGTGCCCCTATCCGTACACCCCAACTCCTAACATGACCCTCTGACCGGCACCAAATTTTAATATTGTTAATCCTTATAGGAATAAAAGATAACTAAGTTACAAGGCTGGTATCCAGTTTTTTTGTTTGTTACAGTGCAACCAGGCATATAGTTCCTGACACACATATCTAAACTAAACCAACAATGTTTAATCAAGTTGTTATTGTAAATTGGTCGGCGATACAATAGCGTGATATCCTTTGTGATGAGATGACGTACTACCTACGGTTAAAAGCGAACAACACGTGTTGAGTAATATACCATCACCCATCACTAATAAAAGGGGTAGAAACTAGAAAGTTGTGGGGTAAAACTTACCCTCCACGCGGCATATCTTGGATTTGATGGCGAAGACAGTGTCGGTAGGCGACACCGTCATTTCAAACGCAGTACCCGTGAGGGTCTCCACAAGAACTTCCATCGTCGTCTGACCCGCTCCATCTTCTTGGAATCCCTTCGACCTATTCGACAGTCTCTCAGGGCATCCATGATGTGACATTTCACACGCGGTTATGCACTATATACACAACATCGCAGTACAAAACAGAAATACGGAAAACCACTGTTCACGTACAATCACTCGATGACTAAGTCAGATGTATCGTCGCCGTTCACAAACCAAAAACGTGCATGTTTACACAGTTATATAATGCATGCGGCAAAAAAGCGAAACAATCGAATTTTTATTGGATTTCTAATAATATTTTGCAACAAAAATATATTTTTATCGAAAGAATAATTCGTGACCACAGAGCAGTTTTATGTGACAGTTTTTTTCTTAAAGTTTGGAATGTGGAAAAAAGTTAATTTGTTTATGCCACTTATGATTTTTTTTCATCTATTTCCACAGGTTCTTTTGTTTCACTCTTGCAAAAGCTAAGTTTTCAAGAGTAAGGGAGACAAAGATATCGATTTCGATTGTTAGTTATCTCCAAACGGAAGTACAATCATGAACAAGCATTATTTTTGCCTTGGCAATAAAATTTTTGACGGAAGTGATCTTTGACAGTTGTCTATGTTCAGAATTCCTTTCTCCTCGCTCTTCGTTTACTGGTTCGGAGGTTATAATCATGGTTAGTAATTTTTATTGAAAGAAATAAGTAATAAAATGGAAATAAATACAATTATCATAACATATTTACCTAAGGAGTGTTCCTAGCGTGTATTTGTAATGCTGGTCTGATAAAAAACCGGCGAAGAAGCATTGTGTGTGCGTGATTTCATGGTGAACATGTGGCTTGAGGTTCGGTTTCTGTTTTCAGACTCGCAAACGCCGTAACGGAGGACGCGCCAAGCACGGCCGTGGCCATGTGAAGGCTGTAAGGTGCACCAACTGCGCGCGCTGCGTACCGAAGGACAAGGCGATCAAAAAGTTCGTGATTAGGAATATTGTTGAGGCCGCTGCCGTTAGGGACATAAACGAAGCCTCCGTTTATACATGTAAGCTATCAAATATCATTAGTTTATTACACTATTTAAAATCTGATCTTTCACTCTTGTCAGTTACTGAACTAAAAGAATAAGAATTTCTAACAAGCCTGTCCTTTTCGATTTGTCACCATAATCTATAAAGTGATAAAATTATTACTGCAACTTTGGGAAGCAGTAAGGATTGAATTTTCTGGGGCCCACCCCAATAATAGGACAAAGATGTAAGCTTATGTTGGTGCTTCTATTTAATAATCTTTGCCTTTACTCAGATGTGGGATCTAACTACCTAGCCAAAAAAGTAATATTCCTGTTTGTATACACCAGGTTTTTACTATTACAAGAGTATAGTATAAGCTCAAGGGTGTTTTTTTTATTAATTTATCTGGAAAACCAACAGCTATATACTTAACCTTTTCACCGTCAAAGTCTGATATATCAGACAAAAATTTTTATTTTTAACTTTTATATCGTTCGTTGATGTCGTGGTGTGTTATGGTTGTTTTTGACGAACAGAATTACCTAAGAATTAAGCCTTTATAGGTTTCCCTAGATTAAAAAAAAAGTGTTAATGTCTTTTTTTTTTTTTTTTTAAATAAGAGCCACTAAGTCAAGATCCTTTTTATACAAATGTTTTTCTTTTTTCAGCATTCCAGCTGCCAAAGCTGTATGCTAAGCTGCACTACTGCGTATCATGCGCGATCCACAGTAAAGTGGTTCGGAACAGGTCAAAGAAGGACAGACGTATCCGTACACCACCCAAGAGCAACTTCCCTCGTGATATGAATCGCCCACAAAATGTGCAGAGGAAGTAAACAATAAATAATTGTAAAAAATATTATGTTACTGTTTTATTTTTCGGGGTTGCCTTTTCCAATTCTCTGGCAGAAAACTCGATACCTAACAAATGAATCTACACCTGCCGTACTCAGAGACGTCAATTAAAGTTAAGTACTGTTAAACTCTGATGGAGTCCATCACCACAGCTGGGCCACAATCGAAAAGACAAAGCCGGAAATTGGCGTCTTTTTTGGAGTCTTTTTTTTTCGAGCAGCCATCAACCAAACTTTGTTTTTCTAGTACAAAATAGTGTAACGGACCAAACTTTCTTTCGAAGCATACCTCTAAACTCAGTCCGGACTGAGTTACGAGAGTCTGAAGTTTGCAGGTCTTTTTAAGGCTATTTTCTCTTTTAGGCGCTAGCTATGTTAGAAGTTGCAACAAAATACTGTCTTAGTATGTGCAAACATTCAAAACCATTAAGAGCTCTTACCCAATGATGTGAAAGAAGGATGCCGCTATACAAAAGATATATCCTTCTCTTTTTTTTCCCTGAAACACGATTCTAACGTCTTTGTTTACCAGTAGCATTGTTTACCAGTAGGACTTGTTGATCAGTAGACCTTTTTACCAGTAGGCCTGTTTACCAGTAGGCCTGCTTAGCAATAGAACGGTTTACCAGTAGGATTGTTTACCAGTAGGCCTATTTACCGGTAGAACTGATTAGTAGGCCTGTACCAGTGGCCTGTTACCAGTACCAGTAGGTGTAATTCTTACATTGTGTAGTAGTAGCAGGGACTCTTAGGCAGGACTTCACTTTGTTTTACTAGGTACTTTAATTCTAGGTATGACATAACCAGTAGATAGGATTTTAGTCGGTTTTTGTTAACCAGACAGGACTCTTATTCAAGTAAAGAATAGCAGAATGAAGCAAACTTACTATAGTGCGATCGCCTAACTGAGTCCTTGCCGGCGGGGTACAAGGAAGCAGGGGGTGACGACAAAGGGGACCGAGAGAGGTGCGGGCGGCGGGGGTTGTTTATAGGAATGAGACAAACCAAGTCAAAACTGCGTGCGTGGGAGCAGGAGGTCATAATGATCTACCTGCTCGACGCGGCGTTCTTTTGAAGTCTTATCTTTTGAACAATGACGCGGGAGTCGTGATACGGGAGGAAAAGATACGGACATAGCGTATGTATCGTACGTCCTGTCACTTCCACAGTTGGCGAGAAACCTTTAACAGTAAATCAGAGTACATCAATTTCAAAACTGAAGCACCTTAAGGATTGAGATAAAGGCGATATTAGAACTACACTGTCACGCTTGGTCTGACATCGATTGTATTGCTTACACATTCAGAGACAGTATTTTATTGCAATTTGTAACACAGCTTGCGCCTAAAAAGACCTGCAAAATCCTTATACAGACCTGCAAACTTCCGACTCTCGTAACTTAGTACGGACTGAGTTTAGAAGTATATTTTCCAGTTAGTTTGGTTCTTTTTACAATGATGTACCAGAAAAACAAGGTTTTTTTTGCATAAGTTAAACATACTACGCTAAGCTAGTCATTATAGAAATCTTCAATTTAAAAAGATAGAACTAAACCTGCTGTGCACAGTGTCGCAGTTGGCGGCAACGCCCTTAACAGATGTTCTAATTGTTTACATATACGAAGTTACTATAAATATAACTTCATATATGTTCTTTTTTTGCTATTTCATTATAAGACAAAAGTAAAAGCCATATAATATTAATATATTAGTAAGTTGGCGTCTTTTCGCTATTCTTTAGTAGAAAAAAGAGTCCTACCTGGTTAACAAAGACCGACTATAATATCTTATCTACTGCAGAAGAAAAGTACCTACTACATAGTAGTAAAACAAGGTGAAGTCCTACCTAAGAGGCCCTGCTGCTACTAAACAGGTAAGAGTCGCACCTACTGGTATTGGTAAAAAGTTCTACTGGTAAGCAGGCCTATAGGTAAACAGTCCTACTGTTAAACAGGCCTACTGGTAAACAGTCCTACAGGTAAATAGTTCTATTGGTAAACAGTCCTACTGTTAAAGAAGCCTACTGGTAAACAGTCCTACAGGTAAATAGTCCTACTGGTAAACAGTCCTACTGGTAAACATTTCTATTGGTAAACAGTCTTACTAGTAAACAGTCCTTCTGGTAAATAGTTCTACTGGTAAACAGGCCTTCTGGTAAACAGTTCTACTGGTAAACAGGCCTACTTACTGGTAAACAGGCCTGTTGGTAAACAGTCCTACTGGTAAACCAAGATGTGAGAACCGTGTTACAGGAAAAAAAAGAGAACGATATATCTTTTGTATGGCGGCGTCCTTATTTTCATTGCACTGATCTTATTTCACATCATTAGGTAGGAGCTCTTAATGGTTTTGAATGTTTGCACATACTAAAACAGTATTTTGTTACAATTTCTAACAAAACTTTTGCCTAAAAGACAGATAAAGCCCGAAAAACTGCAAACTTCCGACTCTCGTAACTCAGTCCGGACTGAGTTTAGAAGTATACTTTTTAGTAAGTTTGGTTCTTTGCATTATAATGTACTAGAAAAACAAGGTTTGGTTGATGGCCGCCCGAAAAAAAAAGACGCCACCTCCCATATGAAATCCGGCATTGTCTTTTTAATGTCTGACTATGCCAAGAATTTCTCAAAATTTGTCGTATACGATTGGCAAAGAAAACAGAATTTCTCGGGGCCGCGTTTTAAAGTTATCGGGGGTTGTTTGGGGCCCAGCTGCAGTGACGTCACTACAGCTGAGCCACACCTGTATCTCGAAGATGGAACCATGTAGCGGAGATCTGACTACGCAGAAAATTTCTCGTGAATTTCTCGAGACAAACGCCAAAATAAGAAAACTATCCGGTCTCGCGTTCAAAAGATATAAGACATTCGTTGGGGCCCAGCTGCAGTGACGCGTCACTACAGCTGAGCCACCTGGATCTCGAAAACGGGATGACGTAGGGGAAATCTGCTTGCGTAGATAATTTCTCGAGTATAATCATCGAAAAATCTGAGTTTCTCGGTGTCCCGTTCTAGAGAAAAAAAATATTCTTTTTTATCGTGAATAGTCTAGGAGCCAGATGCCCAAAGTGCGCACAGAACTGTTATTTTTAATATTTGGCGTGATTTTCTTTGGTCAGAGTATAACGTTACTAGTTTTACAGTATTTAGTGAGAGAAAAGTCAATAATTTCAATGATGTTAGTATCATTTTCATATTACTTAAATGATTAACTCGATCACTATTATATGTACAATATTTTGACATCGAACTCTTAGACTACCCGAAGTAAAATGTACACTCGCGTACAACTGTCTTTCAAAGTACGAGTTATTTTTTATTTTTATGGCATGGATACTAGTCCTTTTAGTCAAGTTCAAGTTCAGTGGTTTATATTAGGCCACTTGATTCACTTTCAAACTTTTTAATGAGTTCTTTATGAAATATGGTAGGTACGACTTTCATGAGTGAAGTACAAAAATTACATTAAACCATAGATTAAAATAAAATCATATAAAATGAAAGTTTTTATGATTTTATTTTAAAAAATGAATGAAAAAAAATGAAAATGTCAACATTGATAATTTTAGAGGGCGAGCAAGCCTTTCAAAATGAAGTTTCACCGTCCACCGAGAGGCGTGCCGCGTGAGTTTGTCGCGATCATGCTCCAGCTGCAGATCTGACTAATAAATGATGTTTTTCGGCTCAGACTAAAGAATTTAGGAGAGACGTAAACCTAGGAGAGACTAATTTGGTCAGGCAAACATCGAAATTCAATTTCTTGAAATCGGGGTTTGACCAGTCCAACTTCAAATATGTATTGTGTACTTTGTATGTTATATTATATTAGTTGTATTTAATAAAACGTCATTTAAAAAACAATGTTTATTTTATAAATATTGCCTTAATTAAAATGAAAAAGTTGTATAATAAAACGACATTTTTAATTTTAACGTGTATTGTTTTAATATCGTCATAATTACAATTATGACAATATTATTCTCACATGGTGAGGCATTATGACATTTTAGAATTGTACATAATTAAACATATTACTTATTAGTACAGTACAGATCGACGTTTGACCGAGTCTGCAAGTCGCTTCTAGGATCGACTAGGCAAAGCCCGAAACAGATTATTTTACTTTCGACGTTTGACTGAAAAGTTAGGTAGAAATTTTTTGGTCAAACCCAGGATAAACCAGTCATTCCGGGATATGCTATTCTCGGAATGACTATCATAACTGACATTAAATACCCTTATGGGAACAGTAACATTTGGGCTTACAATATTGAATAAAATTATTATAGTTTAGATCTCACCATTGATTGTATTTATTATACCTACGCGATACTAAAGGAAGAAGACTTGTTGTAAACTATGACAGACGGCTCTGTTTGCTTTAGTGTATTTATTTATTATCATATTACTGGAATTAAATCTTCATTTCACTTTTGATCGCGACTGTACCTTTCTATGAAAATTAAATAAAGTCTTTTTCCTCTAGAACGGGACACCGAGAAACTCAGATTTTTCGATGATTATACTCGAGAAATTCTCGAGAAATTATCTACGCAAGCAGATTTCCCCTACGTCATCCCGTTTTCGAGATCCAGGTGGCTCAGCTGTAGTGACGCGTCACTGCAGCTGGGCCCCAACGAATGTCTTATATCTTTTGAACGCGAGACCGGATAGTTTTCTTATTTTGGCGTTTGTCTCGAGAAATTCACGAGAAATTTTCTACGTAGTCAGATCTCCGCTACATGGTTCCATCATCGAGACGAACCAGTTTACATCTTACACTGTAAATAATTTAACTGATTATTACATTCGAATCAAAGTTTAATACAATACCTCTCTAATTACTTTTCAATAATTATGATATTTAATAACATTTTTTACTAATAGCTGTAATTTCATATAATTTTTCAACAGATTCTGGCAGTTTTGATTTGAAAAAGGAAAATAAGTGTAAATTTCTTAGGCACATTAAATTAATAATGATTAAAAAGACATGCTATTGGCTTTGATAAATATATTTAAAATGATTACAAGTTGTGCTTAAACAGGAACGTTACTAGTTGTTATTTGTCATTAAAAATATAGATATTACAAAAGGTAATATATAGAAATTAATCACTGTTTAAAATTTACATATAATAAAAGAAAAATTACATAAATCCCTTGGGGTTTATCATAAATACACAGATAAATTAAAATAATATCATGAATGCATACAAAAAGAATTAAAAAAATTAAAATAATCACAGAAATAAAGATATCACAAAAAAATAATATTACTATTAAGTAATTAGAGAGGTATAGGTAGTATTAAACTTTGCCATTCGTAGTGCAGCATTTCTGCTTGCGATCTTTTTTGCGTTTACCAATTCTTTTCCGCCTAGTTTTCTTTTTCATTCAATAAATTTGAAATTTTGGAACTTTCTCCATTTTCGCTTTTTGTTAGGGATTGAAATTCTCAATTCATTCGACAAAAAATTTTCAGATAAAGGACTGCTTTTTTCATCGCAGGACACTTCAAATATTTTATTTCCATATTAAATTCAGTTTTCAGTATAATCTATATCTATACTAATATCATAAAGAGGAAAGATTTGTTTGTTTGTTTGCATTGAATAGGCTCCGAAACTACTGGACCGATTTGAAAAATTCTTTCACCATTAGAAAGCTACATTATCTCCGATGGACATAGGCTATATTTTATTTTCAAAAAATTAGGAATCCTTACTGAAACTCAAATAATGTAAGCCCAAGGTGTAAAAAAAATACCTAAAATATTATTTACAATAATTTTCCACGTTAAAAACGTATGAGTCACCGCCTTCAATCCCAACAGAACTACTTCAGGGAGTCTGTAAGGCAACCTGCACGAGCATAAAAAAACTCAATCGTAGACATTCTCTTCAACCAACAATAGAACCAAGTAATGAAATACTGACGTTACAAGAGAAAATACTGTCTCTTCAGTGTGACCTCCAAGCGGCTAAGCATGAAATCGGAAAGTTGAATCAATACATTACATTGCTGGAATCAAAACTACAGGAGCCGATCAAAAAAGATATATACACAAAAACGTCCGGCTCCGTGTCACCGCCTGGCTCAGAAACGAAATCTGGAAAAAACATTTATATCTACGGAAGTCAACAATGTACTGGACTGGCATTATCACTCTTGCAATCTAGAAATGATACAATGTATGAAAATTATCAAATACGTAGTGAAGTTAAGTCCCATGCCCTGAGTGTAGAGGTTTTAAAGAACTGTCTGAGACTTGAAATGCAAGCAGATGATAAACTTGTTATTTGCATTGGCGAGAACGACACTTCCAAGAGAACTATATTACGTCAACTACAAACTGCTATAAATAAATTTACCGACAAATCTATTCTTGTATTAAACGTTGTTGCAAATCCATATTTAAATGTTTTTGATCTAAACAGGTGTATTGAAGACCTCTGTCAAAAACACAAACATTGTCACTTCATAAAGTGTAAACCTCGCGATCGTGATTATCATCATACCTGTAAACTAATAAATAGTGTTATTGATTATATTGACTATTCAAAAAAATACTTAGATTTTAAAGAACTTAAAAAGTTGGTAATGCGCAATAATCGTAAAGAACTTCCTAAACCTCAAATCCCAATCATAAAAAAGGGTACAATCCCATACTATTTCCCCACAATTAAAAAATCAGATTGTTCAACATTTCCAACTCCAAAAAAGGGTACAATCCCGTACTACTTCCCTACAGTTAAAAGTACAGCCAAGAAACTAGATTTTTTTCGTGACTAACTCTCCACTCGAAAAATTTTTGCAATCAATCGATTCCACAAAAAAAACACAGCAGAACTTTGAGGTATTACATCAAAATATCGCTAGCATTCTTTTTAAACAAGAGTTACTAGAAATTACTTTACAAGAACTTCAAACTAAAGGTATAAACCCTGATTGTTTATGTTTTACTGAGACTTTTTTAAGACAAGAAGGTTGTGGAATATTAAATATTAAGGATTACGTATTGGCAAGTTGTCACATCAGACAAAAATCTAGAGGCGGTAGCTGTATACTCCTAAAAGATGATTTACCGTATAGAGAATTGACATTCTTAAAAAATCATGCCACTGATAATGTTTTTGAATGTTGTGGAGTGGAAGTCTGCTCTGCTAACATTATTATTATTTGTATTTATAGGACCCCGTCCACGAACCCCAACATATTTTTGGATAAACTTGAGCTTATGCTACATGACTTATATAAAATAAAAAAATCCAAAGGTAAAAAAATAGTGATCACAGGTGATTTTAATGTTAACACCTTGCAAAGGGGTCATTCAAGCGATCGCTTTAAAAACATTTCACTCAGTAATAATTTAATTATTCACATTAACCAGCCAACGCGCAAGAAATCTTGTATCGATCACATTCTAAGTAACGAAATAGACGCAAAGGCGCAAGTTCTTCCTCTCTATCTGTCTGATCATGACACGGCACAATTGTTGAGATTTCCGATTAGACACATAGTTAAAAAAAAGATGTCTTATTTCATTTATAAACGCGATTATTGCGAGGAACATATTTTGAAATTTAAACAATGCCTCTCCAACTTATCTTGGTCTGAAATTTACAGAGAGAGGGACTTGAATCGGGCGTTTGACATTTTTTACGACAATTTAAAGTTATTTTATAAATTATGTTTCCCAATAATACGCATAAAAATTAATAACAAAAATGAAAAAAAACAAAGGTGGATTAGTAAAGGTCTAAAAATAAGCTGCAAAACTAAACGATATCTACGATACAATTACTATAAAAATAAATCAATATGTAATAAAGAAAAATATAAATTATACTCTAATATACTACAAAAATGTATTTATCGTTCAAAAAAGAATAATAACATGAAAATAATTGCCTATAGTAAAAATAAATGTAGTTCGATTTAAAAAAGGCATTCGATTATGTCTCACACGACCTTCTACTACAAAAACTAGACGCCTTGGGAATTAGAGGCCCGGCTCATAGGTGGATATCGTCATTTCTAATTAATCGAAAACAATGTGTGGAAATCTCAAAATTTAACGACAAAGGTGAGATTATCTCATACTGCTCTGATTTCGAGCGCGTGAATTTTGGAGTGCCCCAAGGAAGTATTTTGGGTCCAATTCTATTTTTATTTTATATTAATGATATTACTGACATTATAAAACACCAATGTATTTTATTTGCTGATGACATATCGATCGTAGTTACCACTGAAAAGCTGACATCAAATTTTATAAGAAATCATGAATTGGACGTCAATAATACTATAAAGACTGTCATTGAATGGTTGGGGAAGAATAATCTTATTATTAACCTAAAGAAATCACATTATGCACAGTTCAATCATTCTTATCAATCTGTTTATAATTTTGACATGAATATTAATTATGATGGCAACACTCTTGATCACCTTAACGAAATAAAATTCCTAGGTATCGTTATTGACAGAGATTTGAACTGGAAATCGCATCTGGAAGACGTAACGAAAAGAGTAAACAAATTTGTATATGCGCTGAAACAACTAAGAAAAATAACTGACATAAATACAGCCAAAACAGCCTATCACGCTTATGTGGAATCTGTCCTACGTTACGGTCTGGTTCTGTGGGGAAATGGAAACTGCGAAATGTTAAATAATGTTTTTATTAGTCAAAAGAGATGTCTAAGGGCCATGTGTGGTATTCCACCGTACGAATCCTGTAGACCGCTCTTTAAAAAACTTAGATTATTGCCTTTACCCTCGTTATATATATTGGAAGTATGTATGTTTGTCAAGAAGCATAGTTACCTATTTAAACGAGCCGTGACGTTAATAATAGAGTACAAAGAGATCCTCACAGACTAGTATTGGAGGAGGTACCCAAAAGTGCAAAATATTCTAAAAATTGTTTGTGTCTATGTGTGAAAATTTATAATAAAATACCGAAAGAAATGAAATTATTAAATTTAAGATTATTTAAAAAGCATTTGCACGAATGGTTGTTGAAATACCTATAATTTTTATAGCGTTAAGGAATTATTTGATCTACGTAACTTTTGACTATTGACTTTGAGACACATCAAAATTGTGAAATCGTAATTATTGTTTATTCATGATTGATTACATTGATTTTATTTTGATTATTTGATTATATTGATTCTTATTGATTATTGTTTTGATTGATGAATTGATTAATTTTTTGATATTGATTATTATTTTGATTATTATTGACTGCATTTATGATTATTTGATGATATTGATTTTTTTTTTTAAACTGTACCTAATCAGCTCTAATATTTGCATGCTACAATTATTTAGCTAAACATGTAAGGCCACTTTTATTGTATAACATCTTTTTAAACCATGTTTAAAGTAAATAAAGAAGTATCTTATCTTATCTTATCTAACAACAGTTCGCACAAAGTAGATATCTAGTTTTTTGCGGACTACAATGCCTATTAGCAAATAACTACTAACAGAAATGTCATTCATTTATTTAGATGATGTTCTAGTTTGTAGTATATTTTGTTTTTGTTGATTTTTTTTAAAAGCGCTGAATCATTTTCGATAAAATTTATATGGGACCTCTTCAGGAGTATACTCTTTCAAACAAATAAAGAATTTTGAAAATCGGACAACAGTTGCCGGAGAAATCGCGTAACAAATATACAAAAAAAAAATACAGTCGAATTGAGAACCTCCTCCTTTTTTGAAGTCGGTTGAAAAGTGTCGCGACAGCATTTATGTCTAACTATTGTAGTTATGCCACAATATGCGTTCTTTTATTTTAAAAATTTAATTGAAATGCCGCCCGCTATAAAATGCTCTTTATTTGTATTTTAGTATTAATCCTTATCAAAATAAATGACTTTATATTCAAGACTGCTTTAAAATCTTTATATAACTTTTTGAATTATGCAATTCGGACATTCCATTCAAAAGATATCACGAGTTTAAAAATGTAAGTATTAGAAAAAAGTTTCGTGGTCGCCGCTCATCCTGCTCAGCTAGCTAACTAGGCAGCACCTTAAGCGATGTAGGCGTTACTGGGGTACGGGCCGTACGGGCGGTGAGTCAGTGTCAATAAATGAAAAAAAAAATTTCAGAAAGTTTAATAATATTATGTAAAATCAATCAATATCTATAGTTGTGTATGCTGTATGACAGCAATGCAGACTGCTTTTCCAGTCTCGGTGGACATTCCTTCTACTGGTAATTTAGGTCCGTATTACCTAAATTACCAAGCTTGATCTATAATTAAGTATTGATTGTCTCTTTCTTTCACTATCAAAATGATAAAGACGACTGCTGCTTAAGTATAGATCAGTCTGAGTCGCGTTCTGTAATACGGACCTTAGATGCACATTGCATAAGTGCTCAGAGCATTTCAAGCAATTAGAATACCCTCTTCGTATATTATAAATACTTCAATAAGACTACCTATATGCTATTTTAGGTTTCAAACTTTTTTCGTTCATAACTTAATTAAAAGACTTAAATTTAATGTCTTAGGTAATAAATAAGCATAGCCAAATACAGATTACTCTGGATTAGCTAATATTCGTCTGTTTAAAGGTGTTTTTATCTATGTAACAAACATGGTTATTCTATTCAGATAATTCGAATCAACAAGTTGTATTATTACAGCACCATTGTTATGTATACCTTTCTGCAGCTTTCTATGTAATACCTATCAATGTCAAGTGTATAAGATCTCAACTTTTATTTGTTTGGTTAGGAATCAACAGGAAAATTACGTTAGCAAATGCTTATGAAAACACAAAAATATCTGGCATTTTTATTTTTATTTAAACTGGTTTAATTCGATTTCAGCTGTGTAACAAACACACATGCAGGCACAGTCAAGAGCTCATCAAGTAAGCATTAAAAATATACTCTATTCCCTTATAATAAGAGCGAAGTTGTTAAGTTTGATGGGATCTTAATTGTACCTGTACTCAATTAATATTTACATCTTTTGATATATTATAATAACAATTTAGAAATGTAAATTACCTTTAGCCATAGACACCAGTAGATTGAATTAGTTTGTCTCATAGACAGAAAAAATAAGTTAAATACCACGTCTTCAATTTAAAAAAAAAATGAAGTTTTGCTTATTTATTTTGCAGCCACAAACCTCAATAACCTACCCCCCAAAATGGCGATGAACTTTACAGCACTAAGAAAGGATTTTTCTAAATTCTACCCCTAAGGGGGTGAAATTCAATTCAATTCAAATTATTTATTTCAGACCAGTAATCCATAGATACTATAATAATATGTTTAAATTTAATACATGTTACATTAAAGTTAAATACCTAAAATAATGTCATTCGAAATATCTATCACGATTTAGTTTAATTTAATTTAAGTGAAGCTGCACCCAATGACGTAGTAGGGGGGAGTCCCATCTATCTACAAAAACAGTCAGGAGACTTTTGGAGCTGACGCGGAGCCGAGTCAGCATCGAGGCGCACCTTTTTCTGATGATTGCATAGAAATCGTCCGTGTGCGCCTCCGCAAACATACCGGATTCACTCCAACGCCACGACAGCTCCAACAGAATCCTAAATTCATTATTGTACTGGACCCGTAGGTCGCTGTATGTCCGCCGCGTATAACTGGTCCAAAGGCTGCACGTGTAGAATGACTGACAATAAGCTTTAAAAAGTTGTATTTTAACTGGTTTCGTACAACGTGCAAACCTTCGAGCCAGCATGTTACAGCGGACAGCCAGCGACCTACGTTCCCTCTCAATATCAAAGTTATCCCTGAGGTCCTCAGTTACCCAGTGCCCCAAGTACTTAAATTTTGTCACCCAGCCTAGCGGTGAACCACATAATGAGACTTCTGGTACACTTGAGTAATTAATTGTGTCAGATCTAAACATCACGAGTTCGCTCTTTTTGACATTGTACTTGAGGCCATGGGCTGCCGCATACGCTTCACATACACTTATTAGCTTCCTAAGAGCCCCAATCGATGGGCTCAACAACACCATGTCATCAGCGTAACTGATATTATTTAAACTTACTCCGTCAATATAACAACCGACTCCTGTGTTATTGAGCTCACCGATCAGGCGGTCAGGGGGTGTACAGGTTGGAGTGCCTCACCCCGCACTCCAACCTGTACACCCCCGACAAAACCCCAGACCACCTCACACAGTTACTCTGATTAGAGTACCAATACCGAAACAACGCTGTAACCTCAGATGGAGTGGTAGTCTCGGCACGCAACTTATTCCACAGGACTTCATATGATACCAAGTCGAATGCCTTTGACAGGTCCAAAAAACAAGCGAAAACCGGCGTTTTTCTAGCTGTGTAGTACTGTACAGTCTGCTTCAGACACAGGATGGCACTTTCCGTTGACAGCTTAGGTCTAAAACCAAATTGATTGTCATACAATTCCATGTGACTCGCCAGCTGTTCATCAAGCAACCTGTCCAGCACCTTAGCTACTATTGTAGCCAACGATATGGGCCTGTAATTGGACCCGTCAGAGGCATCACCTGTCGTGTCCTTGATAATCGGCACTACAACAGTATGCATCAGGTCCTGCGGCAAATAACTGTGCCTGAGGCACAGATTAAAGAACAATGCTAATACTCTAGGTAAGTGAGGACCGGCGTGTCTCAGGTGTTCGATACTTAAAAAAATAAAAATAAAAATGTATTTATTCAGAAAAAAAGAGACAGTAAATTAAACAGTGCTTCATGGTACCCACACTAGGATTCCCTGTGTTGTGGGTTACCAGGCTCATTCCCTCAGTTCAACATCATTAAAGAAAAATTTAGAACATGTATTAAAAAAAAAAAATAGTTTCACCATCTGTATGCGTGTGTTTGTGTGTGTGTGTGTGTGTGTATGTGAGTGTGTGTGTGCTTGTGTGTGGGAGTGAGTGTTTGTGTGCGTGTGTGTGAGATTCTTTCTTTAGGGTTCACTGAAGAATTTCAAGCTGCTTTTCAGTTCCAAGATAGTCCAAGGTAAGAAGCCACTCTTTAACTCGTTTTCTACAAACAAATTTAGTTACGTGCGAGATATTTAATAGCAGGTTAATTTTATTGTATAAGTAAGGACCTATAAAGTTAGATGATTTATTTGCAAAAGCGGTATTTGTGCGCTTAGACCTCCATTTCAGATTTCGTGTAGGTTTCTTAGTAATATATATGTTATGGACCAAGTGATAAATTGGGCATTATTCATAATGACCGGGCATTATGAAAAATGCCCAATATGAGAGGGCAATTTGATAATAATTATTCAATTAATCAAATTGACCGGGCATTATACATAATGCCCATCACCTTTTGGGCAAAGTAATACAAACATATTTAATTGCTATTTTTTATTATAATAGTCTAAATGACTTCAAATAAACTAAATGTTAAACAATTTAAATAATCAGACTCATTATTTGGATGAAATAGCAAGGTAAAAGGCGAGGCCGAAGGCTGAGCGTCCGAGCGTCCCCCTCCCCCAATCCAGATGGCTGCCATACAAGTTAAGATTCTAACGGTGAAGCGAGGTCGCAGACCGAGCCCAACTCCACGTAGGGCGAAGCCCGGAGCGTCAACCCCCTCAATTCAAGATGGCGGCCACACAAGTGGGTGAGGCGAGGCCGTAGGCCAAGGCGAGCTGCGTTTAGGGTGAGGCCGAAGTCCAAACTCCGCGTAGGGCGAAGACCAGAGCGCCCCCCCCCCCAATTCAAGATGGCCGCCATACAAGTTTAGATACTAAGAGTGGGGTGAGGCCGTATGCCGAGGCAAGCTGCGTATAGGGCGAGGCCGAAGGCCGAGCTCTGCGTAGGGAGAAGCCCGAAGCGTCACCAAGCGTCTTACTCGCCGACTGCCTTCCGAAAATTTCATATCCGCCAACTTTGATTTTAGTTGGGGGAATCGTGACGAAAAGGGCAAACCCTGGAGCGTCGCGATTCCCCGCACAAAAATCCAAGAAGGCGGATATGAAATTTTCGGGCATGCCGACATGGGTATTGTTTAATAGATTGTCGAGGATGCTGATTTCGAAAATGTCATTAATTTTGATATCCAAGATAGCGGACGTTTACATTTTTGGAAAAACTAATATAGGTGTCATTTAATAGGTTTTCGGGGGTGCTAATTCCGTAAACGACATCTATTTTGATATACAAGATGGCGGACGTGCATTTTTTTGTAAAAATCCGTCATGGATGTCGTTTTAGATTTTGAAATCTAAGATGGCAATCGTGAAAAAAAACCGAAAACTTTTATAAATTGCAACGAAGGCACTTCCCTCCCCGCACCGCTTCCCTCCCCACACTTCCCTCCCCGCACCGCATCAAACTTAGCTTTATTATCGAATTGCCCAATTGTCACTTAGCAATATAATAATGACCGGGCAATATGATAAATAATGAAGTTAAGATAGTAATTAATCACTTTGCCCGATAGAGCTAAACATTATGAATAATGCCCGGGCATTATTCATAATGCCCGCATTAATCACTTGGTCCATAACATATATACAGTTGAGAGCGGTTTTATTGTATCTAAGTATAGAAGCAAGTATAAATAGTTTTCTCACTGTAAGTATTTCACAGTCCTTATAGAGCCGATCAGTAGGGTATCTAAAAGGCTTCCTGTACGCAACCTTCAGCACCGCTCTCTGTGCACGCTCTGCTATAATAAGGTAAGATTTTGCTGCTACGCCCCAGGTACTAATGCAGTAATTAATTATTGATTCACACAGAGAAGTGTACACAAGCCTGATGAGGTTAGGATCAGACACTCTTCTTAATTTAAAAATAATATGCAATAATAGTTTTCTGAGACGTTTTTTCACTGTATCTATGTGTTTTTCCCAATTTAGTTTCGCGTCTATCGTTACACCAAGATATTTAATAAAATCAACTTCATTTATTATGGAACACGAGCAATTTCTAAAAGTTGTACACTTATGAATTTTAATTTGCAACGGGTCATGTGGAGCTGAGTGATTAGAAATTTTAAAGGTTATATAATTAGTCTTAGATTCATTTAGAGTTAATAAGTTTCTTTGCAGCCAGTAGCCAACATTTCGGAGTCCTTTTTCAGTTATGGCTTTTGCTTCTGACCAGCTATCTGCGTCAAATATTATGGCAGTGTCATCAGCATACGTAAATATTTTTGCGTTTGTTAAGGTAAGCTTACACAGGTCATTAATATATATTAGAAAAAGTGAGGGACCAAGGACGCTGCCCTGAGGTACTCCGTATTTGATAATTTGCGGATCACTGTAATTATTATTTATGCGAACTTTTTGTTTCCTATTTATTAAATAGGATGAAAACCAAGACAGGGCAACACCCCGAATGCCCATTAATTCTAGTTTTTTCAAAAGTATTGGACGGGAAACAGTGTCGAAGGCTTTAGCTAAATCTAGAAACACTCCAACACAGCGTTTTTTGTTATCTAGTTTTTCTATGACATAACTAACTAGTGAAGAGACTGCATCTTCGGTTGAAGTGTTTCTTCTAAAACCATACTGATTCTCTGCAAGAATATTTCCAGATTCAAGAAAGTCAAGAAGTCTTTTGTTTATAATTTTTTCTAATATTTTAGATAGTGAGGAGAGAAGTGATATGGGCCTATAATTAGAAACTACTTTTTCATCGCCACCTTTAAATACAGGGCAGATACTAGCTGTTTTGAAGCAGTCTGGAACAATGCTTAAACAATGTGCACTAATATTTTACGATTAAATACAAAACATTAAGGAATTAACATTTTTATAACACAAAAATAATTTTGTTGAACAAATAATTTCAAATGGCGGGCAAAACAATGGCGAGAAAAATATTTTTCCATCATTAGGCAAAGGCTAAGGTAAATAAAATGCCAATTTTGCCTACAGAAATTATTAAATAGTTCAATTATTTGTTAAAAATCAGATTTGTTTTATTGAAAAAGTAAAATAAATAATTTACTTTTATATTCTATTTCACTAAAAATCAAGAATTTCGTCAAAAATAATTATTTTGTCAGGCATAAAAACTCTTTGCTGTTATTCTATAAAGTCAGTATGAAGCTTTATGAAAAAGGTAAAACTCTCACTTGTCAAAAGGGTCACTGAATTATCAAATCAGCTACTCTTTATTGCGTCATACAATTTTGTCAGTATTTTATTCACTTTTTGCTTAATTGTTATGCATCATTTGATTAAAAAAATAACTTTACTGGATCACAGAATAGCCACTGAAGTTGAATTTTGGTATATGAAAAATGGTTTAATTGCTCATTAGTTCAAATATTTTTTTCTTTACAAAATCTTCTTCTCATTTCAAATTACATAACATGACATGTGTTTTATGGGGTACGTAAACGTACACTCCGTGGCCATGTTACGGGGCCATTTCCGAGCAACTGCATTGTAAAAAGTTATAACACAATCGAATGTCGGGGGTGACACACATTGTTTGATTTCTGAATTATTGGCTATGATCACAATCTAGAGGGGTGAAGACCAGCTCATGCAGAACCAAATCTTGGTTTTGTAGTCTATCTAGCTTTACAACATGATAATTTTATCAAAACGTGCCTTTTTCATAAAAAGTTAGCAACAGAAAGTACGGAAGGCCGCAACTCAGGCTAACCGACGCGTGCACTCTGTGCTGTTGTGATAAGAGCGATTTTACAATGAAAATGGAGTAACTCGATGCGCTGCCCCCTGTACATGAGAAACATTTTTTTATTAACAACGGGTGCTCCGAAACTACTGGACCGATTTGAAAAATTCACCATTAGAATCCTACATTATCCGTGATGAACATAGGGTACATGAATTTCCCGAATTCCCATAGGAATAAACTCCCGGCCGGAAAGCTAGTCTAGCATAAAAGCAAAGATGCGGTCATACATGAGAAACTGATTGTAAATGCCTATTAAATTCAAGGGTTTCCCTCGATTTCCCTGGGATTTCATCATCAGATCCTGACCTGGTTACAATGGGACCACCTCTGGAGTATACTCTTACGAACAAAAAAAGAATTTTGAAAATCGCTCCATAAATGGCGGAGAAATCGGTGAACATACATAAGAAAAGACATACAGTCGAATATAGAACCCCCTTCTTTTTGGAAGTCAGTAAAAAATAATATACTAGCTCTATCTATTGTCGAGTAGCAGAACTTTAGTCAAAAAGACAAATAAATTGTGTGAACAAGTATGTCCCGCGCGTGGCTTTCACTATCAATTTTAAAGTATTTAGCTTCCTACTTATATTACAAGTGTACGAAGATCTTCTTTAGATTACAACTTTTATCTTTGTCAAGTTTTTATTCGAACTCGCTGCCATCTCTTACAGAGTAGTAGAACTTTTCCTCATTGGTCAATTGATAGATAGGTACTATATTTACCCAGATATTGTTTAATTTTACTTCTCAACTTACTTTACACACAACCTAGGTCCATCTAGTATTCTTTTTTATCTAAAATCAAGTCGTATCTAAGACGTAGAATGAAAACAAGTTCGATTACATCATTTAATACTTAATTAGTGAAGATTTTAAAACTATTATGGGGCCATTTTATCCTTTTTTCATTCAGTATACCTATTTGGAAAGTAAAACCAATTGTTTAATAAAATAATAAAGGTCATGAAATGCTTATTATTGAAATCGAAGATATGTTTAAGCGCCATCTTTTGAAGAAATAAAATACTAATTGAACACTGGAAAAATCTTGACAAAATTTTTGTGTTTGGTTACCTACGCCTGATTAGATCTATCGATATCGTCATACATGGTAATATTAAATTGTGTCCTTTAGCTGTTGAATTCGTTTTTCTTTGAGCTATATTTGGCGTAAAAATGCTAATTCTTGATTTCAATTTTTTTTTCTGCGTTCAGTTTGTGTTTTGGTATTTGAAACTATGAAATACTTGTATTTATTACACATAACTATTTACGTAAATAATTTCATAACATAAAACGTCTAATCTCCAGAGATTTTCAGCTTTGAAATTCTAGACTTAGTGCCTGTTATTTTAGAAAAAGCAATTACCTTATTGATAATTTGCGATTGCTCTGAAGAAAACAATACAGTAAATGTCTATCATGACCACCGCCTCAATGCTAGACGTTGGTCTTCTGAACCCGCTAATTCCTTAATTACTGTTAAGAAGGTAATCAGGACTTAAATTATAAATTCATACTTTTCTTAGGATCGATGAATTCTTTTTACGTAACAGGTACTAACCCGACTTGATCAAACTTTCAATAGGTACCTATTGTTGACCGTTACATTAGAAAAAAATAGTTGTTATTTTCCATTGTTAGTGTTTAACACCATCTGTTGCTTGTAGGAAATAAACCTAAACATTTCGTGAAATAATATTGTCATTACTGTGAAACATCTTGTCATTACTTTGAAATAAAACTTTGGATTTAATTGATTAATATCACCATTCATAGACTTATTAAATTTCAACCTTATTTTGTTGAATTGGTTTTCCCTTAAACTAAATTTAGCTTAAAAATGGAAAATTACAATTTCAAATATTATTATTTTTTCTCCGTCCGGTCTGTGTTATGGTGTTTGAAACCATGAAATACCTGTGGTTATTACATATTACTATGCACGTAAATATTTTCAAACTATAAAACATCCAATCTCTTGAGATTTTCAGCTTTGAAATTCTGGACTTAGTGCCTGTCATTTTATAGAAAGCAATTATATAATTAGAAACTTGCAATTGCTCTGAACAAATCAAAACAGAAAATATTTATCATGACTGACCACCGTCTCACTGCAAAACGTTTGTCTTCTGAGCCTACTAATATCTTAAATACTAATAGGTAATCAGGACTTACGCATACATTTAGAAAGAAATAAATTGAGACTAATCAATTATTTATTCTTAATTTATAAAAATCGATGGATATTTGATGATAGGACTATTTTAAGTAATAGGTAGATAATGATCCGAGTTTATCAAATTTTCATCGGAATAACACGTATTAGGTTGTTTTATTCTTGTAAATTCCCAAAGAAACGAAGCTGTGGACATCTTGTCATTTTTGAAGTAAAGTAAAAGTTTTTCAAAACTCATAAATATGGAACAAATTGTAATTTCAATGTTATCTGTTGATGATTACTGTGTAACATTTTGTGGTTACTTTGCAAGTAGGCTTTGAATTGATTGAATCACATCACCATAATATATAAATGTTTGACATATTGATGATAGTTAGAAATAGAATAACGCTACTGATTAAAGTAGGTAAATACTTCCTTGCCCTTTATTTCTATGTCTACGTCGTGCCCTCTCAAGTCTTTATTTAACAAAAAACCACAAAAAAACATATATTTCCAACATTCCATTCAACAGCGCTATCTGTGATTGAGTAGCAGATTTAATGATGGCTATTGTTTTTTTTTTCAACTTTTTTGGGGTTCCGTACCCAATGGGTTAAAATGGGACCCTATTACTAAGACTCCGTTGTTCATCCGTCCGTCTATCACCAGGCTGTATGTCAGGAACCGTGACAGACAGTTGAAATTTTCACAGATGAAGTATTTCTATTGCCTCTATCTATAACAACAAATAGCACAATATCAGTATTTTGTCGAAAGTCAAAATTTTTATTTATTATTATAAGATGGGTTAACTCTTGATCTCTGCCACAGTGTTACAAAAAGGTCGTACCTCAAACATATATTGAGGTACGACCTTTTTGTGACACTGTGGCACGTATATTCACAATCTAGTAATTTCATTTTTTTGTATCTTTATTGTAAATAAATTAAAAAAAACAACGGGTTGCACTCCGGGAGTGCCGGCAGAAGTGAAAACTTGAACATTAACGTTGTGCATTAATATGGAAATAAAACAAAATACACAAAAAGAGTCCGTTATTCTCTCAGGATTCGAAACCTCGACCTGTTGCTCATAATCTGGCAACTTTTCCACTCGGCCAAACTGTCTGCAGTCAATTAAGTAAAATAGTCTATCGGTATTTGCGCACTATGTGCGAATAATCGTTGACATCGTTGACATCTGTCACAGAGATAATTTTACCATAGGGCTGCCATCCGTCCGGGTTTCCACCCATACTTCAAAGTACACAACAACGCTGCTAAAGAAGTTTTCACTTCAAAGAAGGTGGCAACCCTATCCTAAGCATTTTGGATCACGGTCACGTGACATCTGACGATCTGACGCGAGTTCATCGCGAGTTTAACATTTTTCCCCATACTAAAAGTGCTCAACGCCGCTAAACAAGTTTTCACTTCAAAAAACTTTATTTAATAATCTACAATCGGTTCATAAAAACTAGTAGCAGGTGCCACCCTTTAAGCTCATCGCCTGTGTCGGGTAACACTACTCTTCTTATAATTTAATAACATACATTGTAGGTAGGTACCGCCAACTATAAAATAAAGTTAAGTAAGAAAGGTTTTACGTTCTTAATTAAAGAAATAACAAATTTATGCAACTACATTTTACAATAGAGTAAGTAACAGGAATAAGATGTTTCCACAGTACGCCCAGTATGTATATGTGTGTGGGTTTGTGTGTGTGTGTGTGTGTGTGTGTGAGTGTGTGTGTGTGTGGTTGTGTATGTGTGCGTGTGTGTGTGAGTTTGTGTGTGCGTGTGTGTCTGTGTGCGCGTTTGTATACGGTGCATGGGTATATAATTACTTAGGTGAGTATGAGAATAGGTACGAGTACTTTTGTGACTCAGTGCATGTAAGTAATACATCCTTACTAATATTATAAATGCGAAAGTAACTCTGTCTTTCTGACTGTCTGTCCGTCTTCCACGCCTAAACTACTGAATGGATTTTGGTACAGAGATAAATTAGAGCCTGGGAAAGGACACAGGCCACATTTTATCCCACAGTTGGGCACGATATAACCTGTAGTCCACGCAGGCGGAAAGCTACTACATACATACATAATAACTCTTTATTTGCACACAAAAAATATACGTCAAGAAAACACAAACATAAGCTTTTTTTATTGATTGTATTGATTGTAAATTATGAGTGTGATTAAGTGTATACTATGTTTTTTTTGTTCTGTTAATTGTATTGTATGTCTTTGTGTGCAAATAAAGTATATTGTATTGTATTGTATTGTATATGTTATAGGCAATGACTATAATGCAGGTATTCTATACAATACCTAGGAAATGTATAGAATGCCGGGGTCGTTCAGGCAATGTATGAAATGATGTTCAATGTTTGAACTATTTTACACTTTACCTAGGAAATGTATAGAATACCTAGTCATTGTACAGAATGCCGGTTGAAGCATAGGTAATGTATGTAATCGATTTTTCTTCTCTTTACCGCCTCCGTGGCGTAGTGGTTAAGCCACTCGCTTTACACCAGGAGGTCGCGGGTCCGAATCCCGGCGGGGTCTAACTTTGTTAGACTCGGTTTGGTTGGCGGTAGGGTATTTTCTTAGCCCACCTGACTAGCGACAAAAAAAAAACAGTATAAAAGAAATATTTAAGGGGGCTCCCGTACTACAAACGTGTTTTTTTTTCTCGTTTTATATATAACTCGCTTTTCGCCCGGGACTTCGTCCCCGTGAGAATTTCGGAAAATTATGTAGCCTATGTGTTAATCCAGGGTATCAGCTACCTCCATACCAAATTTGATCAAAATCAGTCCAGCCGTTCTCGAGTTATAAGTGTTGTAACAAACACGACTTTCTTTTATATATACATATATAGATGTTCCTGGATTTTTAGACGTTCCGGGATCTTCTTCGGTTTCTATATCAGAGCTTACTTATTTGGAGTTTCAGAAATTTGAACAGTCCTCAATGACACTTTTACCGGTAAAAGAAAGTGAAACTAGCCAAGCATTTTTTGTCGATTAAATCGAATGCTACTGGAATAGACGGGATAAGCAAAGAATTGATTCTGCTCACACTGCCTCGGACATTCACTATTTTGACGGGCATAGTAAATAGATCTTTGACATCAGGAGTTGTTCCCTCGTTGTGGAAAGCAGCCATTGTTACTCTTTTTTTTATTAAAAATGGGTTCGCTCTTGACCACAATCTAGCTTAGGGCAAAGATGTGGTCGAGGATATAGCGAGCTCACCCAGAAGAAGCCTATTCACTCGTACTTTAAAGATATTCGGGTTGTATGAGCACGGAAATACAGACGCCGGCAGAGAATTCCACTCCTTGGCAGTACGCAATACAAAAGATGAAGAAAAGCGCTCAGTACGTATCCAAGGGATCTCGAGAAGATAAGGGTGATACCCCGCAGTGCATCTGGACGTCCGATGGTAAAAAGGGGCGGACGGAATGAGCTCATGCAGTCTCTGAGCATACTCTCCGAAGTACATCCTATAAAAACACATAGGCAAGCTATTTTGCGTCTATGAGCTAGGCTTTGAAGCTTATCCTCTACCAGATTTTTATCACCAATAAGCGCCTCCTGGCTCTGTGATCCACCGGATCCAGAGCGGCTAGTTGGTATTTGGCCGAACCATCCCAAAGGTGGCTACAAAACTCCATGCACGATCGGACCTGCGCCTTACAGATGGTAAGAAGTTGATCTGGCGTAAAATATCGCTTAACCTTGTTAAGGATGCCCAGCTTTTTGGCCACAGTCTGAGCCTTAGATTCGATGGAGGTGCCGATGTTAAGGTTGGCAGACAACTTCATGCCGAGGAGTTCTAGCTCATCGGTTATAGATAAAGATTTACTCCGGAAAGTAGGAGTCAAGTTGAATGGACTCCTTTTAGCGGAGAAAAGGCACGCTTGGGTTTAGGTGGCGTTGAAACTCACCAAGTTAATGTCACCCCATTGAGAGAGAAGACCTAAGGTTGAGTTCACTCGCTCAACCATTGCCTCCCTCTCATTTCGAATTTCATCCCCACCAGCTCTTGCACTAGACAAATATCTCCCCATGACTGCGCTGTCATCTGCGTACGCAACCACTCCAGGCAAAAGCATGTCGTTGGTGTGCAGCAGGAAAAAAGTCGCAGAGAGAACAGACCCCTGAGGAACTCCGGCATTAATAGCCATAAGGTCAGAGGAGCAGCCATCGATGACTACTCGGATCGACCATTCTCTCAGGAAGTCAGCAATCCAGCTACAAAAACTGTCAGGGACGCCGAACGCAGGAAACTTGCTTAGCAGACTTGCGTGTCAAACCCTCTGCCCAAAGTAGATAATCCATCTGATTTTAAAGACTTGCGTCTCATTAGTGTTCTACCTTTTCTTTAAAAAAATTTTGAAAAAATTGTATCCGTGCAGCTGAGTAAATATGTGGAACAGCATAATATACTTCCTGATTTACAATCGGGCTTTAGGAAGGGAAGAGGCATGGCTACTGCACTCTTAGATATTTTGGACAATATTCTTGCAGCACAGGATATGGGTAGTGGCACGATAATGTCATTGCTTGATTTCTCACGTGCGTTTGACTGTATAAGCATCCCACTCCTCATGTCAAAGTTATCATACTATGGTTTGGATCATCAATCGTTGACATGGTTCAATAACTATCTCACGAATCGTCAGCAGTCAGTTAAGGTCGTGAAAGAGGATGAATTCTTAGTCATCTCGGACCCCAAGGCGGTTACAAGGGGCGTGCCTCAAGGTTCAATACTTGGCCCTTTACTTTTCATCATTTACAGTGCAGATCTGACTCATCACATTCAGTATTGCAAGTTTCATCTTTATGCAGATGACGTTCAATTATATGCACATATTCCACGCGATAAACTATCTGATGTAGTGCTGAATGTGAACGAGGATTTAGATAGGGTGGTAAAATGGTCTACTAAAAAACGCACTTGTGCTCAGTCAGTAAAATCCAAGTTCATGGTTCTCGGCTCAAAAAGGCAAATATCCTCAATTGTTTCTCGCGATCCTGTAATCATGAAATCTGGCCAAAATATCTCCCAAGTCGAGGAATAATACGTAGCTGTTCCTATAGATTAAAATTTTTATACAGGATTCGTAATTTGTTGACGGAAAACGTAATTTGTTGGGGATGTAACGGGGGTACGCTCACCATCTCAGTGCCCCAAGTCAACCTCTCCTGCTCGTGGCGCATCCTGCTGATCAACGAACGAGGCTCTGACGACCGAAAAAATGGCGGTATATCCATTCAACAGCGTAGCTAAATGCAACAGACCAGTGATGGGCAGCAGTATCACTGGTACGAGAAGCTACGCTCTGCGATCGCCAACCCGCATTGCCCAGCGTGGCGATTATGGGCAAAACCTCTTATGGCAAGCAAACATTTACCAAGGCCCCCAGTTCCCGGCCGCCCCGCTATTCCTGACCAAGGCGGCGGTCATGGTTACGGCGGGGTAGGGGGTGCTAAGAATCCCCGGGTTACGGTAGGCCGCCACCTCCACGAACAATTGACCCTGACTACGTACAACGGACGCACGCTGCGACTCGACGAGCACCTTCAACAGTTGGAAGAGGAACTGAAATGCATAAGATGGGGCGTTCTGGGACTAAGTGAAGTCCGAAGAGAGGGAGAGGACACCATAACTTTAGAATCGGGCCATCTTATGTTTTTCAGAGAAGGGGATCAACTTTCCCAGGGCGGGGTCGGGTTTCTGGTCCATAGAACTCTCGTTGACAACGTTGTCGAAGTATCCAGTGTGTCGACAAGGGTTGCGTACATAATTATTAAGCTGACCAAAAGGTACACCCTCAAAGTCGTGCAGGCCTACGCACCGACTTCGACACACTCGGATGAGGATGTGGAGATTCTCTTCGAAGACATATCAAAGGCCCTGCATAACACCTCCAGGGCCCACTACAACGTTGTCATGGGAGATTTTAACGCCAAAGTGGGAACAAAGTCCGGCAGCGAACGCTCAGTTGGACCACATGGTTATGGGAGCAGAAATGACCGGGAGCAAATGCTTGTTAACTTCCTCGAAAAAGAGGGGTTGTTTATGATGAACTCGTTCTTCAAGAAACAGCTCCAAAGGAAGAGGACGTGGCAGAGCCCCGATGGTCAAACTAAAAATGAGATTGACTTCATAATGACGGATAAACGGCGCATATTCAGAGATTTCTCAGTGATTGCTAGGTTTAAAACCGGAAGCGATCACCGACTTGTCGGGGGCACTCTGAATATCGAATTCAAACGCGAAAGAACCCGCTTGATGAAGTCTAGGCTCCGACCAAATACGCTGCAAACCGTGATGGGCTCCGAACTGTTCCGGATAAAACTGGAAAACCGATTCGCTGCCTTTGAAACCACAGGTGATGTTGACCAGAAGTTCGATCAAGTACTGAGCACTCTTCGAGAGGAAGGCACAAAGCTCTGCCAAATGAGGCTTACAGGCAAGAAGTCAAAACTTTCGAGAGGGACTTTAGAGCTAATGAGTAAAAGACGAGAAAATCCCCCGTCAACTTTCTCAGAACACCGGGCGCTCAACAAACAAATCACGAAACTGGTACGACGCGACCTCCAAGCTTTCAATACGCTCTTGGTTGAAAAAACAATTGAGCAAAACCGGGGGTCGAAAGTGTTCGTCCAGTCACTCGGGAGTAGCCACCTGACGAAGTTGACCACAGCTACGGGGATGAAGGTCACCTCAAAGCCAGAGGTCCTCTCGGAAGTTAAAAACTTCTACAGCCAGCTCTACGCCTCCTACGCACCTCGACCTGAATCTCGAAATAGCAACCACCGAGCTACCCTCACACGCCACTTCACAGAAGACCTGCCCGAAATCAGCCTGAACGAGATCGAGCTGGCCCTTAAACAGCTTGAGAACGGAAAAGCCCCAGGTGAGGAGGGTATAACAACTGAGCTTCTTAAGGCAGGGGGAATTCCCGTACTGAAGGAGCTATTTAATACCGTTCTCTTTACCGGGAGAACTCCGCGTGCGTGGAACAAGAGCGTAGTCATCTTGTTTTTCAAGAAAGGTGACAAAACCTTACTGAAAAACTACAGGCCGATATCGCTCTTGAGCCACGTATATAAGCTGTTTTCAAGGGTCATCACGAATCGTCTTGCGAGAAGACTCGACGAGTTTCAACCTCCCGAACAGGCTGGATTTCGTAGTGGATACGGAACCATAGACCATATCCACACAGTGCGCCAGGTTGTACAGGAAACCGAAGAGTACAATCGGCCCCTGTGTCTAGCTTTTGTGGACTATGAGAAGGCTTTTGACACAATCGAAACCTGGTCTGTTCTGGAATCCCTGCAGTGATGCCAAGTAGATACATCGAGGTGCTGAGATGTCATTATGAAGCCGCAACGATGACCGTCCAAATACAGAATCAGCAGACCGAACATATCCACCTGCGTCGAGGAGTGCGACAGGGTGATGCCATATCACCGAAACTGTTCACTAACGCTCTGGAGGATATGTTCAAGACGCTGGACTGGAAAGAATACGGCATCAATATAAACGATGAACACATCTCGCACCTACGATTCGCAGACGACATCGTCATTATGGCTGAAACGCTGCAGGATCTTCAACGGATGCTGGACAGCCTAGCTAATGCGTCTCAGCGTATAGGGCTCCGGATGAACTTGGATAAAACCAAAGTCATGTTCAACGAACATGTTGACCCGGGGCCGGTCGCGGTAAACGGAGTCCCCTTCGAGGTTGTTTCTGAATATGTGTACCTGGGACAGATGCTCCGAGTAGGTAAAAACAACTGCGATGGGGAAGCTAAGAGACGGATACAGCTAGGCTGGGCAGTATTTGGGAAACTCCGCCGAGTCTTCACGTCACCCATACCTCAAAGCCTGAAAACGAAAGTTTTCAATCAGTGCATCCTACCCGTGATGACATACGGAGCCGAGACGTGGCCACTCACAGTGAGACTAGTCCACCAATTTAAGGTCGCTCAGCGAGCTATGGAAAGGGCTATGCTCGGTATTTCTTTGAGGGATCGGATTCGAAACCGTTGGGGCCGTTGGGGCAGACAAGTTCTAGAATGGAGACCACGAATCGGCAAACGTAGCGTAGGGCGCCCTGTTACTAGGTGGGGTGACGATATTCGTAAAGTATCGGGCAGTGGTTGGAGGAGGAGAGCTGAAGACCGTGCTCAGTGGCGTGCCATAGGAGAGGCCTATGTCCAGCAGTGGACTGACACAGGCTGATGATGATGATGATGACGGAAAACGTTCGAGTAGCTTTATGTGAAACCCTTATTTCGTCAAAGCTAAACTATGGAGATGTAGTAGATGGCTCTCGACTGTTTAGGAAAACGGAGCGAATGATTCAAAGGGTGCAGAATGCTTGTTGTCGTTTTCGTTACAGTATACCACCTAGCACACATACCTAATAATACCTCAAAACTTAATACGGCGGCGCGGCGACAGCTGCATTTGGCTTGTATGGTGTTTGATATTATGAAAACCCAGAAGCCGAATTATCTTTTTGATAAATTAAAGTTTCTGCTTTTCATGACCGTGATGTCACCAGACCTACACGCTATTTATTGGAGGTACATCCACACAAGACGCAAGCATTTGTTAAGTAAAAGACGTTCCTTCTGGAGAAGCAAAAACTGGGTATTCCAGACACTTACTATGTAACGGTTTTTAAATCCTTACAAACTTTTGTGCTACACTCAACTTTTAATACGCAATATCATACCTACTTATGATACACATAACTCACATATTTATCCCCTGTTATACATATATACTGACCTATGGCCTTTTTGTTGCACTCTGACACACACACAACACTCCAGAATAACTTTCTAATCTTTAATAAGTATTTGTACTTAAAGCAATGAATAAATTCTTTGTCTGTCTGTCTGTCTAATAGTCTCCATTCTGTATCTCATGAACCGTGATAGTTAAACAGTTGAAATGTTCACAGATGATGTATTTCTGTTGCCGCTTTAACAACAAATACTGAAAAACAGAATAAAATAAATATTTAAGGGGGCTCAATACAACAAACGTGATTCTTTTAAAGATAATGGTACGGAACCCTTCGTGCGCCGGTTTCAAATATTATCTGAGTTTTAGTTTTTTTTGTGGTAAGACCTTAAATGTTGGGTTGGGGGGGTTATAATTTATTTTTAAAATTTAAGAGTTACGCAAAGAACTCGTTTACTGTAAAACTGTTCGTCAAAGCACAATAAAATTTTAATTTTGCTAGTACCGCCATCTGTCATGGAGTAGTAGAACTTTTTAGAGGTTTCATCACTAGCTCATTGAATGGAGCTAGTGTCGACCGCCTGATTGGTCGAGTGGTAGTGGCGCTGCCTCTTGATCGACGGGTCCTGGGTTCAATTCGTCAGGGCTGATATTTGTATAAAAAACCGGCCAAGTGCGAGTTGGACTTGCGCACGAAGGGTTCCGTACCATTACCTATAAAACGGAAAAAAAATCACGGTGTTGTATGGGAGCCCCCTTAAGTATTTGTTTTTTTTAGTATTTGTTGTTATAGCGGCAGTAGAAATACATCATCTGTGAAAATTTCAACTGTCTAAATATCACGGTTCATGAGATACAGCCTGGTAACAGACGGACGGAGGGACGGACGGACAGCGGAGCCTTAGTAACAGGGTCTCGTTTTTACCCTTTGGGTACGGAACCCTAAAAAAAGATAGGTACTTGTTCTCGAGTAATGGGTGTTCGTGTCTGTCTTTTTGTATGTTTCAAGGAACCCATGACACAAGGAGAACCTTAGCGACAGCCTACGAGTTTGTAGCGTTTATTCAATTACATCTATACCTATTATGAATTTCCTTAGGCCCCGAAGTATCTGATTATATACTTTACCGACCTCCGTCACGATCTGCTGTATCAGATTAGTTATCATCTTACAACGATGATCAGATTCTTATAATTAATATTTCCTGGAAAGAAATAAATTCTTGAGAAAAGCTTGGAGCTACAAAGCAGAACGTACTGGGTTCGAGTCCGCCTCAGGGAAGCAAGTTTTTGTATTTCCCTTTAACTCCCGACAAAAAAAGGGGTGTTATAAGTTTGACGTGTGTATCTGTGAGTCTGTCTGTGGCACCCCAACAATTTTTAAATGACTCAGAAAATACTTACTGTTTCCATAACTACAGAGTTCTAGCAGTGGCGTTGCTGAACTGACTTCAGCCCAAAAGCGCCCCAAACTTTGTCATTTATCCCGGAAACCACCTTCCCCGGCGCAATATTTATAGAATGAAAAATGTTCAACTCTAAGATACAAAATACATTTTAAAATCGGTTATGGTGGCGCTGCCAGAATTATGGATAACAATACAATACAATATACTTTATTTGCACACAAAGACATTCAATACAATTAAAAGAACATAAAACATAGTGTACAACAAGGCGGCCTTATTGCTAGGTAGCAATTTCTTCCAGGCAACCTTAGGGTAGGACAGCAGTAAGGTAAGAAGTGTTGGTGGTGCATAAAATTAAATACATATTAATAATACAAATAAACAAATATATAAGTATACATATATATAATTATAGCGCGAAAGCCGTACAGCGAGTCAAGAATGCGTGTATGCGCTTTTGTTTTTCAATAAGAAAGAGAGACCACATAACACCACATCTCGTTAACAGAAAAATATTAAACTCCCATAAAACTCGCTCTCTTAAATATTTGTGTTTTTTACATGGCTTATTTAACACCAAAGTACCTAAATATTTGTACGATAAAATTCAATTTAAACCTCTGAAGAGCGTAGTCATCTTGTTTTTCAAGAAAGGTGACAAAACCTTACTGAAAAACTACAGGCCGATATCGCTCTTGAGCCACGTATATAAGCTGTTTTCAAGGGTCATCACGAATCGTCTTGCGAGAAGACTCGACGAGTTTCAACCTCCCGAACAGGCTGGATTTCGTAGTGGATACGGAACCATAGACCATATCCACACAGTGCGCCAGGTTGTACAGGAAACCGAAGAGTACAATCGGCCCCTGTGTCTAGCTTTTGTGGACTATGAGAAGGCTTTTGACACAATCGAAACCTGGTCTGTTCTGGAATCCCTGCAGTGATGCCAAGTAGATACATCGAGGTGCTGAGATGTCATTATGAAGCCGCAACGATGACCGTCCAAATACAGAATCAGCAGACCGAACATATCCACCTGCGTCGAGGAGTGCGACAGGGTGATGCCATATCACCGAAACTGTTCACTAACGCTCTGGAGGATATGTTCAAGACGCTGGACTGGAAAGAATACGGCATCAATATAAACGATGAACACATCTCGCACCTACGATTCGCAGACGACATCGTCATTATGGCTGAAACGCTGCAGGATCTTCAACGGATGCTGGACAGCCTAGCATCCGTTCCTTCGGTACCAGAGCCATTAGGCATATTCCGCACAGATGGAAAAAGGCCAGACGGGATGACGTTAATCCCTTGGAAAGTGGGGAAGTGTCTGGTCTGGGATGCTACTTGTGCGGATACCCTGGCTCCATCTCACTTACCGTCGACAACCCAGCGAGCGGGAGCAGCGGCTGCGGCAGCAGAGGGACTGAAGCGCCGGAAGTATTCCGAACTGTTAAATAATTATGTTTTCGTGCCGTTCGCTGTGGAGACGCTGGGTCCGTGGGGTTCGGACGCAAAATTGTTTATGGCGGAGTTGTCGATGCGTCTCCGTGAGGCATCAGGGGACCCACGGGCTGGTAGCTTCTGTGCGCAAAAAGTTAGTATGGCCATTCAACGAGGGAATGTTGCCAGTCTGTTGGGTACTGTGCCTCAGGGGGACGCATTGGATGACCTATTTTATTTATAAGTAGTAATTAATTTATTTTATAATTATTATTAAGTGTAAATTTTAAACTATTTGTAAATTTAAACCTTACATTCCAAAGTTAAGAGATAGGGGGATTTTATGTATTAAACCTCAAGCGAGTTTGGTGTGTTCCGAGGGCTGCTTCAAGATCGCTTCAGCGAAAATTTGGAATGATCTCCCCCCGCCTTTGCGCGAAGGGCTGTGTCGGCATGTGTCAACCTTCCGAAAACATTGCTTAAGCTGGCTACTCTTGAAGCAGTCCGAGGAAGCTGCTTGTCATTTTAAATAATACAATTTTTATGGCTCTCCGTGATATTCTGTTCACGTACTCTTTTAATTTTTAATTATTTTGGTATTTATAATTTTATTATTTCTATACGTTTGATGTGTTTCTCCGTTTGTGTAATTATAAGGCTGTGGCAGAATAACAGCGACTTAAACCCTCCATAGGTTTTAGTCAGTCTGAGGCCACAGACCAATTTGTCCTTATAACATTATAAATATTGTTCTGTCGTCATAATTGTTAAATGTTTTAATGGACAAATAAATGCTTTTTATTTATTATTTATTTATATATAAATAAATATATAAAATAAGTACATACGAGCAGCAAATGTAAGGGAAAAACAAGCATAGTAAAGTGGATAGAAGCAAAGACAGTGAATCAAGAGCCTAGTTGATCCTTAGTATTGAAATATGAGATACATTTCAGCGCCATCAATTAAGTAGGTATTTATCAGGCACTACTATATCGCGACCCTTCGAGTCTCAATTGTAGTAAAAGCCACGATACGATTTTCGTATTTTGGATTTTACTACAATTGAGACTCGAAGGGTCGATATACCTATGGAGGAACTGTGTTAAAATTTTTCATTTATTTCGTTTCTGGTTAAGTGTCGATGCTATTACAATTATTCATGTAAATATAGATTGGATACTTACATGATCTTTCGATTGGAGCTGACCGAGTGTTCTCATACCTCATGGTTACTGAGGTCGTTAGGCCCCGCTTCTTACTTCTTTGTGTCCCAAAGTGATCAATACATGCAGAATATCGCCATTTCCATATTTACACAACATGTTGGAACTGGTGCCTGCTGTCAAAAAATAAGCTTCTCTAAAAAGCTGTAGTTTAGAAAACATGTCGCTGGCCTGACCTCATCGAAGCAGCGCCCCAAGCTTTTTTAAATATCTTCGAAAATACTTACTTTTTCCATCGGTTGACACTTTTTCGTAGACGTTAAACTGATGAGCAAATGATAGATGACTAGGTATCTAGACAGGTCTTCGATGTCTATAGGTACTAATATTATAAAGAGGAAAGATTTGATAGTTTGTTTGCATTGAATAAGGCTCCGAAACTACTGGACCGATTTCAAAAATTCTTTCACCATTAGAATGGGTCTTAACCCCCGACACAAAAAGGTGTGTTTATTAGTTTATGTGTGTATCTCTGTCTCTGGCATCGTAGCTCCTAAACGAATGGACCGATTTCGATGGAGTTTTTTTCTTGTTTGAAAAAGCTGATATGATCGATGCATGATCGTGATGGTTCAAAGTTTGTATTTAATAAAAATCGGTTCAGCCGTTTCAAAGTTACACGCAATAAATGTCGGGGGTATTATAAAATTTTTGATTTTAGTGTTATAGTTATAAGTTTTGAAGTAACTTATTAACATAACTTCTTAGTAACATAACTTCTTGTGCAAAAAATGTTAAAACTCGCGTCAGGACACGTGACCCTGATCGAAATTCGTAAGACGGAGGGGTGTGGTCAGTGGGTCGGGGGGGTTCGTTACTGAGCCACTTTTAAGAATTGAGTAATTAAAAGGTTTTCAGTAAATAAAAATCACACATAGTTACAAAATAAACATTTAATTATTCATTTGGTTGGGCCGCACGCACGGCGCGTCGCCCACTACACTATTATCACCACTTTACTTACGACTATATTTACACTTACGTTACAAAAATTCATATACTTATTCATTACATTCGTTCACATAGAGACCAATAATTTACCTTAATACTAGAATCAATAGTTATAGTGTTTGGTAAACGTGTTCATCAAACGTGCGTAAAAGCTGTAATGAGTACATTAGTTAGGTTAGGTTAGACTTCATGATTATACAAAGCACGTTAAATTATCAATATTCACAAAATGTCGAGGGATCACAGAAGACTTTTTAATGCTGTGGAGGCATTTTTCAGAAGCTCAATAAACATTTTAAAAGGGTGACATTTTGTCACTTTAAGCAAGGGCTTTTGTATGAACATTTTCATTCAAAAAGCAAAAAAAACTGAGTTTTTATTTCACATTTTCACGAAAAAAGAGCTTATTGAAGAAAGATATAATTAAATATGAGGGACAGAGCACTTGCTTATATTGTCTAAGAAATCAAAAAGCGTGCGTAATCTCTGGTATACAATGTTAAAAAACAAACACAAAAAATACATTCAGCCGTTAGGTAACACATAAGTTGATATACTAACCTAACCTCTTTATTATACACTAAATTCGTTTGTTTTTCGTGCAATATTCCACATGTCAACATGTAACATAAATTGCGTTACGTTTACTTTTAAGCCCAAGTCGCTTTCAAATCGTATCCACGAGATTATTTTGCGAGACTTTCATAGTTACAAAAAGTATTAAAGTAAATTTGGGTACACGTTGACAATTTCGCTCTTAACGTAAGGGAATAAGGTATCTTATTGTCATTCCTTAACGGAAAATGAACTGCCTTAATTGGCGCTTCAACCAATATATTAAATCTATGCAGTGTGTTTGAAACGATATTGATTAAGAAAAATAAAAGTGCTTAGAAAGTAAGTCCAGGAGTTACGGTGACTGAATTAACACGAAACTTTATGTTTTAAACTGTACCTGTGCATAGAAGAACTTAAGTTAAAATTTTACGCCATTATTAATTATTCAGTCAGGTTTTAAGTACTCCTGCAACCCAATTGCGGTAAGTTAGAACGTGTTTACCAAAGCTAAACCGCTCACTTTTCCTTTATTCTGGGCTGAATACAAAGGAAACGTTAGCGATTTAGCTTTGGTAGACGCGTTTAAACTTAGATACCGCCTCCTATAAACCTTAACGCCATAAGTATATTTTAAAAACAAAACTGGGGTTATCAGATGAACCAATTCGATAGTCGAGAGATATGGAAGCGCTCGAGAAGAACGAGATACTTCAAAATGTCAAAAATGATAAAAATAATATTGGGTCACTTTAATAAAATAGTACAATGTCTTTACCATAACTGTATATTTCAATAAGTTAAAATTAAGGATAAGAATTACCTTACTAAACTGAACAAGTCTCTCCAAGGATTTTTTTTTGATTTTTCGCCTTTCCATACCACTTGTGCATTCAGCTGATATGCCTTTGTGGAACTCGAGAATTTATTTTGAGAACATCAGATAGGTTCTATAGGGCAAGTTGTTCAGATTCATTAGGAGTATCTCCCATAAAGTACCGCTAGAAATTTCTCAAGTCACATGCATTTGTATAGTATTTTCATGTCAAGATTAGAAATAAAATAAATTAATTTAAAAAATTAAAAAACCCGACTGCTTAGTAACAACCAAAAAGAAAACAAAAATGATGTGTCGAAAGACTTGTATGTGGTCTGGTTTTGGGTCCTCGACGACTTATCTGAACTATAAAATAGTCATAGTTAGTTCATAGTCAGTGACGGACCCGGTTTTTTCATCGTCATTAGTATCATAAAATCAATTATTATAACTACAATCATCAATTTATTTATTAATCACTACAAAAAAAAGTATGATAAAAATTATGGAAAAAAGTAAGTAAAAAGTTGTAAGAGTAAAAAAAGAAAAAATCTGAATGGTAATTATATTAAAATAAATAAAGAAAAACAAGTAAAAAAACAATCAGAGGGTTCTTTACCATTGCCCTTGGGCAGAACAATCAGTCTACCCACTTTTTATACTCTGAGAAAGACTCCTTACGCCACGCAATTTGTCATTAGCTCAGTGAGCTTGGAAGGTAAGCGGATGCGGTAGATAGGTTTCCGCCGTTCTCCGATGCGCCTAATCTCCTGCCAAAGGCATCTAACCCGATTGTGCTCCCTTCTAACCCAATCCAACTGAGAGGTCCACCACTCATAGTTGAACCGCTTCGGCCTAACCCGCCCCAGGCACTCCTCAGCCGCCCTGACAAGTACCAAAGTATACTGCTCATATACTTTGGTACTTATCAGCTGACTGCCGGAAGTCCATATACCCCATCATCTCTTGAACCCGGTCTTGGAAACGGGACCAGTCCACCCCACGGTCCCTGAAACGCGGCAGATCCTCACTCACCTGGCCCATAGCAGCACATTAACCATGGACAGCGCCCTGGACTCCACGTGTGCCCTCCCCGGGCACTCCATCGAGGCCGTCCTGTAGGGTGCAGCACGTTATGGGGGACGTACTGTCTTCCTTTACATGACACGCCGCGCCGCATGGGTTTCTCGGCCCGGCAATACTTCGCCGGGTGGCCATACCCCTGGCAGCGGGAGCAGCAGGTAACATCTATGTAGTCTCTCACCAGGTACCGCTCCCACTCCAGGTATACTCTTTCACCCGCCGTCAGGAGATTCCTCGAAGCCGGGGTGCATTAAAGTACCGCTGTCGATCTCGCCGGGCATCTCCTTTTATAAAAAGCCACGCGGACCTCTTGTATGAATCTTTCCTTCGGCCATTCGGTGACTCCCCCATAGCTGACTCCATAGTGCTTCCAGGAGCGGAGAAAGAGGGACATTTCCTTTGTATAGGGGGCAGTCCTCTTCCCCGATTATCTGCACGAGGGGCTTCCTCATCTTTGTTTCACCCACCCTAAGTATGGGGGGACCTATTAAGGACCGGTTCTCGATGCCCTATCCGAGAGTGTGGCCAAGATATTAATCTTGGCCACACTCTCGGATAGGGCATCGAGAACCGGTCCTATTTTAGGAACCGGTTCTTTTGGTTCCGAATTCAAGCCGGAACCGGGTACCCGGTTTTTTTCAGTTCTTGCTAAAAATAAATTTAAAAGTACGTTCCTATGTGATAATATCAAGTTATTATCCCAATTTATTATCCAAATAGAATAATTATTATATTCACTTGCCTCTCCCTCATAATAAAATACTGGATCCACACTTTTGGAATCAGTTTCATTCAACGTCGCATTATACCGATTTTTTTTTTATTTTTAACACTTTTAATGACATCAAAACTACCGTTATTTGTAATTTGTCTTTGCCTGAACAATAACCAAGAAATAAATTGTCATTTCCTTTTTAGTTGAGGTTTTGTTACTATAGAAACGTTCAGGCATAGGAAAATTTTACTGAAAGCTGTTACGTTAATATGCGATTAGGCGTGACACTGACCTTTATTGCACATAAACAGTAATATAAAAGTTCACACAATATCCATCAATAATTCAACAACTCAAACTTAAAATCAACTCAAAATAAATCAACAATATTAATAGCAAGTATGCAGGACTCTACAGTTGCTTAAAAAAGTAGTAAAATGATGAAATTAAAAAAAATAATGATCCTTATAAAAAGTTAACAAAAACAAAATAATGAAATCAGTTATTGAATTGTGTACTACTGGGTCTTTTTTTTTTAATAAATAAAAGGAACGTACCGGGAACGTACCAACCAGAGATTGTTAACGATGCCGAATTCCATAAAAATATATATAAAAAGAATTAATGATGAGCAATGTATATTTGTATAGTGCATACTATTAGCTTGAAGTAAATGATTTTTATTTGATTAAAATTTTAAGGGTATTTATTAACGTAACAGTAACATAACGGTAGTTTTGATGTCATTAAAAATGTAAAAATTTTAACATTGTCGGTATAATGCGACGTTGAATGAAACTGATTCCAAAAGTGTGGATCCATGATTTTATTATGAAGGAGAGGCAAGTGAATATAATATTTATTCTATTCGTATAATAAATTGGGATAATAACTTGATATTATCACACAGGGACGTACTTTTAAATTTATTTTAACCACCAACAGAAAAAACCCAAAAACCCGGGTTTATATTTTACAGAACCGGTTCTTTCAGAGGCACTCAGAACCGGGAATTCCCGGTTTTTTTGGAACCGGGAAAAACCGGTTCGTATGCCTACTCTCGGATGTTGTCCCACGTTCCCAGTCTTACGCGACCGATCTGGACCCTCAGCTCCCGCTCTGCCGCTCGCCCCATTCTTAGTTTGTCGGCGTATGACTGCCCAGCTGGAGCTCTACACGCTTGTTCGCCCGGCCCATCTACCGTCCATCCCTACGTGCCGCACCCCTTTGCGCGGCCTCCTTGGCACTCCAGTACTGCCACCCTTGCCACCTAGTTCACCACCGCCAATAACCTACTGATATTGAGGCCGACCCCAGCAATCTCGGCCTTGTTCAACTTCGACGTGTTTGAGGCCACCGCTGCCATAACGACCTCGGCCGCCTCACTTGCCCAGCTGGATAGGCCTATCTGGCCAACTGCTGCTGTGCCGAGCGGGCCTCTACGGACGCCTTCTTCCCGGCGTCCCTCTCCTCTTCTTCGCCCACCTCCCGCGTAGCGCGTCCCGTAGGGGGGTCACCCCCTCGAGATGCCCGCGACCAGCCCCCCAGTTGACGACGCATCCATAGGCGCATGGTTAGCGTCTCCCGACCTCCTCCGGGGAGGACAGGGGCCTCTTCCTCTGTCTCTCCACCTGCCTCTGTCGCTCCCTCTCCTCATCTGACGCCCATTCCTGCGACGGCGTCAGGAACGCCCGGGAGTTCACTCCCCTCAGCCCCCAGGCAGCGTACGCGCCAGGGAGCTGCGCGGGCGAAACGCCTCCTCCGCCATTTCGTGCAGCTCCTGAACCTCTGATAGCCTCCACTCTATTTCGCCTTGGATTAGTGAGTGCTCGTCATTATCCATGCTACACTTTGATGTCCAAACGCACCAAATGTTATAGCTATATTTCCTAGACCTACTGCACTAAATGTATGTTTTACACAACGAAAATTGTCAATACAGGAACCAAATAAAACGAATACAAGATCAACACAGAGTCAATATGAGAAAAATACGTCAATACAAGAACAATAAAAGTTTTCATACAAATCAATACAGGAATCACATAATGCGATGAATAAAAGCGCGGATGATCGTATAAACTTATCCGTAGCCTAGTAGAGGTCGGATCGCCAGAGTTTTGCGAAAGTATAAAATTTTACCGAAAACTACACAAAACACTAGTCACTGTCTCTTACCCCCCGGAGCTGGAGGGGGATGAGGAGGGGGATGCGAGACAAGGAGGTATCGAGTTTAAGGTAAGCGACCACGTGGATAAATCCGGCTCGAAGCACAGGAAAATTCGAAAGCACGTGGCGCGGAGCAGAAGGCACGTCTGCACAACTTGGCGACCGACGACGAAGGGCCCTGGGCAGTGACAGTGGCTTCCTGGACAGATCCCACCTCCTTCCCATGGTCCCACCAACCTTGCGGTTATATGGACCGAATCATCGGGAGATGCGCGCGCTACTTGCTCGGGGCTCTTTCACGCGCGCACCCTTTGTCTCCCTACAAATTCTCTACACCTTCTGTTTGCACCTAATGTCCCTTTTCACTCTCCCCTTTCTGGGGCATGACGCCACTATCACAGCTTCGTCACCGGCCTCCCCTACTGCGCTTGCCGCTCTTCCCACGCTGCAACCTCTCTTGACACTGCGCGCGCTCCTACTTCTTAGAAAATGCCGCATCTCCGAGAGTGCCATCGCGATCAGAACTCCCTGAAGCTTGCGAAGTTCTCCGCCGAGCTCACAAGGTCGCTAAAATAAATCGGTGCCACCTCATCCCCTGCTGATGCCCCCAACCAACTGTACCCAATCTTCACCGTACAAGCGGCATTCCCAGAGCACAAGATCCGGTACTCTGGGAAACCCTCCCCGCACGGGCAGTCTCCGGGAATCCCGTTAAGGTCTCGCAACCTCCCGTTAAACGTGCCGTGCCCTGTGAGCATTTGCGGCACCACATAATCGGGCTCTACCCATGTGGCATCCACCCTACGCTATGGAAGAAACGCCTGAGATCCCCCTGGTCCGCGTTCTCCCAGCGCTCCTGCCATGCGACCATAGCCCTCCTCCTCTCTGCACGCTTCAACGTGTCTTGTCAGGCTCACCCTTGACCACAGCCTTCTCCTGCCGGCCCGTGCAGCCGCCGGCGCGGGCGCCCAGCGTCGCCGCCACATGTGTCACTGTCACACACCGAGTCACTATCTCACTCTAACTCACCGCATCCCTGTCGCACAATCACTGATGTCACTACCGTTTGCGTCCGTCTCGCTCTTCGCGAAGCAAATTCTAAGATGGCCGCCGCCTTTCAAAACAAAGAGGTACCGAGTTTGAGACGAACGACCACGTGGAGGAATCCGGCTCGTCCGCTACGCCGCCAGAATAGGCTTTTTGAGCTACTCTCAATAGCCTACTTGGCGAATATTGTGAACAATAACTAGTGTGTGGGACGGTGAACCACTGGCGCGTATTATATGTTCTGAGGGGTAGTGCAGGTGCCTAGAGGTAGGCTACCGGGTGCAGCGGCGCGCGATGGCCGTATCTCCTGAACAGGTCCTGTTGAACTGGAACTTTCAAAGTTTTGCGGGGATGCTCGCCAACTTTAATGTTACAGCCGCAGAAGAAAAAAAATATACATATAATATACAGATATTATACTAACACAACAAAAATTTTATACAAATTGAATGTAAAGTAGAAACAAATAATTAAGTTTACCTAATTATGTACAAATTGTTATAATAAAAATCAATAATAAAAGATAACAAAATAATAAAAATAGGTAAAAAAACTTTTTAAGTTAAACGGTTTTATGTTAAACATACATTGCAATGTTTAAGATAAATGTACTAAAAACCAAAAAATAATAAAATAGATACAGTCGTGGGAATTATAAACATATGTATAGACTAGACTAAAATAAAACCGTGGGGCACGTCAATTGTCTACAAATTATCGACTTAATGTGCCCCACGGTTTTATTTTAGTCTAGTCTATGCATATGTTTATAATTCCCACGACTGTATCTATTTTATTATTTTTTGGTTTTTAGTACATTTATCTTAAACATTGCAATGTATGTTTAACATAAAACCGTTTAACTTAAAAAGTTTTTTTACCTATTTTTATTTTCTAGTTTTTATTAAAAACATACATTTGGTAGCGGCGGCCATCTTGTATTTCAATTTTTTATAGTATATTGTATTCTGCTTGTTGAGCCCTTTCATTTGATACCCATATTGATGGGATTAATAAAACATAAATTATGCGCCATTTTGTAGCGGCGGCCATCTTGAATTTATAATGATAATGAATAAACATAATTGTATTGTCACCAAAATCCAAAGTGTATACAAAATTTCAGATTAATCGGTTGACTGGAAGAGGGTGAAATTTGAATTACTAAATTTGACCCAAGAATCCCTACTATCCCTACTAATATTATAAATGCGAAAGTAACTCTGTCTGTCTGTCTGTTACCTTTTCACGCCTAAACCGCTGAACCGATTTTGATGAATTTTGGTACAGAGATAGATTAGAGCCTGGGAAAGGACATAGGCTACATTTTATCCCACAGTTGGGCACGATATAACCTGTAGTCCACGCGGGCGGAGCCGCGGGCGGAAAGCTAGTAATATTATAAATGCGAAAGTAACTCTGTCTGTCTGTCTGTCTGTCTGTTACCTTTTCACGCCTAAACCGCTGAACCGATTTTGATGAATTTTGGTACAGAGATAGATTAGAGCCTGGGAAAGGACATAGGCTACATTTTATCCCACAGTTGGGCACGATATAACCTGTAGTCCACGCGGGCGGAGCCGCGGGCGGAAAGCTAGTAATAAATAAAACAAACGGGGTGAGCTAAATAAAACCGTTTAAATAAAAAGAAATCAGTTTCGAAAGACGAGCGGTCCACCAACCCGCATTGGGCCAGCGTGGTGGATTATGGCCTAAATCCCCTTCGTGTTTCGAAGGGAGGCCCTTGCCCCTCGGTGGGGACGTATATGGGCTGATAAGAGTTAAAATTATTAAACACCAATAGGCCGCTAAATTTTCAACTTATTTACAGGTTATTTCAGCTTCAGCTTAGAGGAAGGAGTAAAATTAAAAAGTAAGTTGTAGACTCCGTGGAGTCGGTTTCATTTTTATTTTTAGTAAAATGGCTAGTTACATTTTGGTTTAGCCGTGACCAAAGTGACTTTTGTCACATTTTTTGCCCCCGACAAAAAAGAGGGTGTTATAAGTTTGGCGTGTGTATCTATGTCTGTGTATCTGTGTCTCTGTCCGTGGCATCGTAGCTCTTAAACGAAAGGACCGATTTTTATGTGTTTTTTTTTTGTTTAAAAGCTGTCGTAATCGAGATGATTCTTGGCTATATTTGATAAAAAATGTTTGTTTTTTAAAAATTATAAGCAATCTAATTGTATTTTTGATTTTAAAGTTATGTTGCTTGTCTTTCAGAATGAGAAAAATCACTTGATCGTCAGTTTTTGGTAATTTAAGATGTTGCCCCGGCTTGCATAGTGCATACCAAAGCTTGTCAAGTCGTGGAGGTGTAGTTAAGGAAACATTAGGCTGGGAGGTGTACCTCAACAAAACTGTTTTATCAATGTTCGCGTCCACCTTTCCCAGAGCATTGAAGAAACTTATTTCAGCCGTGGGTCAGACTGATAAAAAAGGATTTAAATATGGCTCTTAAACAAGTAATTTTATACAAGAAATAAAAAGGTGGACGAGAAGATTGATAAAACGTTACCAGTTATGCCCGTTAGAGCGTTAAAAAAAGAGGCGCTAGACCGAAAATTGCAAAAATACAACAAGCAGTTGTTCTCCATATACATATTGGAATTTTAGAATTACCAACTCCATTCTTAAAAGGTTATTCGACTAAGTTAGGTTTAGTTTTAAGACTAAAATTGTATGCTCAATTTGGAATTTTGTGACTAATTGTGATAATTTTAAAGAATTAACAACAGACTGTCAATCAGACTAAAGTCATTTCGTTAGTTCAAATTCAATCAGTTGAGAAGATAATTTTGTAAATGTTAAAGTAGGAAAAGAATAACATTATTAGCTCAGAATAGAGAAAAAATGTTTTCAATATGGAGAAAGTTTCCAAACATATATTCAGTGAGCAATCGGGCAGAGCCAATTGCTATGAACATTTGAGATGGTGGATGACATACCGATTGTGAATAGGTCATATCCTACTTCATATGCCTATAAAGCTAAAATGGAAGGAAAGTTGGCCTAGATGGAAAAACAAGAAATAATAATAACATAATAACTTGGAGGCAAACAGAGGATGAAGAAAATAGGCGCATATTTTATTCAGCCTCTGTTTGCCTCCAAGGGAGAAGCCAACCCGGTCAAGAAGAAGATAAAGAAAAAGAAGACAAGGGACCGGACAATAATGTTACCAGGAGCGGGAAGACTTCGGGAGACTTCCCAACAGGCTGAACGACCCTATTATAATATCAACTGGAGTGTGGAAAAACCAAAATTCGAAGGCAAAGGCATGATTCATCCAGTGGACTTCGTGGAAGAACTCGTAGGATATCTAAGAAAGGTACCAACTGGAAGTGGAACAAACGAAATCGACATCATAGTCGAATGCCTGAAAGGCGAAGCCAGGAGCTGGGCTCGCATTTATAGATCCCGATGGGAGACATTTGAAGATTTCAAGCGAGACTACCTTAATGTTTACTGGGGCGAATCAGCTCAAGCCCAATTAAGAAGGAGTATTACTCACAATGTGTGGGGTCGCAGTAAAACTACATCAATTTTATAATATTAACCTAACGGGGCAGGTTAAAATGCTTCATTAGAAGCAACTGACTGACTGACTTCTCTTCATTAGAAGAAAAGCAATGATGGATGATATTATTATGAGAGATTAGACGAAAAGCTTGTGAATTATTTCACAAGGGAAAATCATACCTGATACTTGAAGCAACAGAGTTCTTAAAGAAAGTGGACGATGTACGTAAAGTTGATTCTGAAGATAATAAACCACCTACGAGAAATAAGAAAGGAAAACCGAGTGCAGAGCAAAAGCTCCAATTACGAACAAAAAAATCGAAAAATAAACCATACAGAAAACCATAAGGCCAAAAGAAATCTGTATAAATTTTTGTTGTTGGCCAGAAAGTTGAGAAAGCGAAGGCTCAGGCCGCGATGATTAGAGTCAGAAGCATAAGTATTTATGGCATAGACCGAAAATAGACCGAGGCGCTAGACCGAAAATTACAAAAATACAAGAAGCAGTTGTTCTCCCTAACATATTGGAACTTTAGAATTACCAACTCAAGAGTTAACCAAAAAGAGAGCAGGCTTTATAATTGGCAAAGTTAAGAAATACCTCTTTGTAAAGTTTGAGAGTCATCATCATCAATGAAGAGCCAGTTGATACAAATTTACCTAAAGTTGTAAATATTGTTGATACAAATTCAATCAGTTGAGAAGATAAGTTTGTAAATACTAAAGTAGGGAAAGAATAAAAATTCAATATAAAGTATCCAAACATAATAAACAGAGTCAATTGCTATGAACATGTCATTGAGTTGGTGGATGACATACCGATTGTGAATAGGTCATATCCTACTCATATGCCTATAAAGCTAAAATGGAAGGAAAGCTGGCCAAGATGGAAAAACAAGGAATAATAATAACAAGGTGTGCGGACACCTCATTCAAGTTGTCTATGCATATTATAAAGAGGAAAGATTTGATTGTTTGTTTGCATCGAATAGGCTTCAACACTACTGGACCGATTTGAAAAATTATTTCACCATTAGAATCCTACATTATCCGGCATGGACATAGGGTACACGATTTTCCCAAATTCTCACGGGAACGAAGTCCCGCGCGGGAAGCTAGTCTATACATATTATAAAGAGGAAAGATTTGATTGTTTGTTTGTTTGCATTTAATAGGCTCCAAAACTACTGGACCGATTTGAAAAATTCTTTCACCATTAGAATTCTACATTATCCGGGATGGACATAGGGTACATTATTTTTCCAAATTCTCACGGGAACGAAGCCCCGAGCGGAATGCTAGTAATAAATAAAGATTGCTCGATTAGAATCTTGTTGGATGCAAGAGAAATCAATAAGAAGATGGTTGCAGAGACAAAGAAACTGCCATTGCAACTTGATGTCATGAACTCATTCCAAGCTATACATTTAACGACCATCTATTTAAATAACGCATACCAACAAAAAAAATTAAAGCGGGTGAAAATACTCTGGTTTTTCCATTGTAGGTAAATCCTATGTTTATAATTATAACGTTTTCCTACAAGGCTTAAAAAATCTGTTGGAAGCTCTAGTTAGGACTATGAGTCGAACACTTGGCCCAGACATCCATATTTTTTTGTTAATTTGTGTCTCTAGTGTTGTTGGACACTGTTTATATACTCAAACAGCACCGTATTTGAGGGTTCTTTCGAGTTCACTCCAAACACAGCCGACTCTTCGGAGGGTTGTGGAATTTCGACGTGCGAACCTGGCTGGTACGGTTTGCAGCTCACTAGCTAAGGGCAAACTTGTTGCAACGGAAAGAAATACGAAAAATACGAATTACATCCAGCTCATCGCTGAGTATATTCAAGCTCTTAGTAAACCCCAGTTTAACGGTACCGTCTCAGACACGTATCCTGTGGTTGAGTTGGCAAGGGCCGAGCAGCCGATTGCGCCTACTACAGATCCTAGCGCGGATGATCCTCCATTACCCGAAATGCTTGTGAATCATTTCACAAGGGAAAACCATACTTGAAGCAACAGAGTTAGAGTTCTTAAAGAAAGTGGACGATGTACATACATTTGATTCTGAAGATAATAAACCACCTACGAGAAATAAGAAAGGAAAACCGAAAAATAACCAAACAACCAAACAAAAATTCGAAAAATAAACCATACAGAAAACCATGAGGCCAAAAGAAATCTGTATAAATTTTTGGGGTTGGCCAGAAAGTTGAGAAAGCGAAGGCTCAGGCCGCGATGACTAGAGTCAGTACCCCTCTCTGATGGCATAATAAATACTCTTTTGAGACTTCCCGCCGAGACAAGTAGCAGAAATGTAAAAGGGAACACTGGATATAATACAATGCTCAAACAAGGATGGAAACAGAGTGAGACCATAGTAGCACATTCATGGAATCCCAGAGCATTGTAGGAACTTATTTCAGCCGTGGGTCAGACTGATAAGAAAGGATTTATATATGGCTCTTAAACAAGTTATTTTATACAAGAGTTGTTCTCCCTATACATATTGGAACTAGAATTACCAACGATTTTTAAATGGTTATTCGACTGATAAGAAAGGATTTAGATATGGCTCTTAAACAAGTAATTTCATACAAGAGTTGTTCTCCCTAAACATATTGGAACTTTAGAATTACCACCTCCATTCTTAAAAGGTTATTTTGCTATGAACATTTGAGATGGTGGATGACATACCGATTGTGAATAGGTCATATCCTACTCCATATGCCTATAAAGCTTAAATGAAAGGAAACTTGGCCGAGATGGAAAAACAAGGAATAATAATAACAAGGTGTGCCTATTTTCTTCATCCTCTGTTTGCCTCCAAGGTAGAAGCCAACCCGGTCAAGATAAAGAAAAAGAAGACAAGGGCCAGACAATATTGTTACCAGGAGCGGGAGGACTTCGGGAGACTTCGCTGACAACGTACCGAATCATTCAAGCCCATTAACATTTGCACTAAAGAAACATGGCTCGATTAAAGTCTTGTTAGATGCAAAAGAAATCCATAAGAAGATGGTCGCAGAGACAGAGAAAGCGCCTTTGCAACTTGATGTCATGAACTCATTCCATAGAGCTGTACTATACATTTAATGACCATCTATTTAAATAACGCATTCTTTAGAATTACGCTGTGCTGTACGCTGTACTTGTATAAGCAGGAGTTAGTTGCGGGAATGTTATGTGGCAGTGCTAGACTTTGCCAAGGCCTTCGACGCAGTGTCCCATGAGGCGCTTGTCAAGTTGCTGAGGGCAAGGGGCCTGCCCGGGTAGTTCTGTGACTATAAAGCTCGCTTGTACGAGAGGGGTCCGCCAGGGGGACCCGTTGACACCCATCCTGTTCAACTTGGTCACGGACGTCAATCTTGCCTTCCCTTCCCCCGGAAGAAGGCTACAGGCTGCAAGGAGAGCGTATCTCGGCACTGGCCTATGCCGATGATCTTGTCCTGCTTTCAGGATCTATGGTGAAAATGTCAGGATGGAACCCAATCGGAATAGATGCCTGTGGCAGGACAGTAGGTGCGTCGGAGGATCGTGGGAACAGGATCGGCGGGAACGGTTCTACCGCACCTGTTTGAAAGATATCCGCCTGAGGCGCTAACTGAGCACACTGAGCTAATAGGAAAGAGCGTACGGGAAGAAATTTTTCTAAGAGCTTGGAAAGTGGGTAGGTTGATCGTCCTGCCCAGGAGCAATGGTAATGAACCCACTGGAGTGAGTACAAGGACGCGAGCTCACCGACCACCGAAATATAATGTACAATGGCAGAAATGGAAGAACAAGGAATAATAACAAGGTGTGCACCTAATTCAAGCCTATTAACATTTGTACTAAAGAAAGATTGCTCTATTAGAGTCTGGTTGGATGTAAGAGAAATCAATAAGAAGATGGTCGCTGAGACAGAAACCGCCATTGCAACCTGATGTCATAAAATCATTTCATGGAGCAATATTTATATCGACCATCGATTTTAACAACATGGGCGAAACACTGATTCTACCTTTAAAGGTAAATCCTATGTTTACAACTTTCTCCTACAATACAACAAAGCTATGAGGACGATGTTGCGGCTGCCCCGCTTCTGTAGTGCGTCCGGTATGTTTGCCGAGGTGTGTGTAGATGTTTTTACACCACCATGCGTAAGCAGAGAGCCGGGGTCGCGAACAGGGTGCGGGTCAGCTGCAACAGCCTCCTCGCCGTCACCGGCAGCGAAGACAGACCTCTTAGTAGGCACTGGCAGCCGCTTCACGCCCCAGTTTTTCAATTATGGACCAATTAGGTACCATTTATTATATTTTAAATGTCTCCAAGAGCTAAGACTTAGGGGTCTCCAAATGCGGCATGGCTCATGTAAGAATATCGAGAAGGATACTCGAGGAATGGAGTACGGAAGTCAATAATGTTTACAAGGAGTAGACCATTATGAGGTCAGAATGGCGGAAAAAGTCTTCATCTAATTAGTCATTTGCTTTTTCATCTAATTAGTCGCACGCTTGAATGATTCGCAGTCCTGATCTACTGATTTAGTAATTTCCCACTGACCATACGACTACTTTGTCGTCGGTCGTCGTGGAGAGCGGACGTGTTTCAGCTCCACGTCGTTTCGCGCGAAGTACTTCCGTTTTGTTTTCGGGGTTCTCACCTGGTTTCCGCTGCCTTAAACTCGGTACCTCCTTGTCTCGCAAGGGGGTTGCTCCGTAAGAGGCAGCGGCCATCTTTAGTTTTGTACGGCGAAGAGCAGGACGGACGCTCTTGCAGTGACGTCATAGTGTGCGAAAGAGACGCGGAGTGTTTTTGTTTTTTTTTTTGTTTTGTGACAGTGACACTTGGTGTGTGGTGACAGTGACACGTAGTGTGACAGTGACACTTGATAGGGCTGTACGCGGCGCTAGTGCTGCCCCGCGTGGCCCCCGGGTTGGGGCCCAAAATTTTTGGGACCCCGGTTTTGGGACCCACTTTTGGGACCCCGCCGTGTCGGCGACGTCGGGCACCCACGGCTGCACGGCTCGGCAGTAGAAGGCGTGCGACGGGGTGTGGTGATCGAGGGGAGCTTTACCCCCCCCTCCCCCCACCCCCCTCCAGCTCCGGGGGGTGAGACTTTGTTTGTTTGGGTATTGGTGAACTGTGTAAGGATAATTCTAAGTCCAGTTGGGACTTAGAAAAATTTTTGTGAATTTCGGGTCGACACCATACCCTATATATACGGGCGGGATGTTTTGATAGCCCGCGTTTTCATACAGTGTATTGCACGTCGTTCCTGTATTGACATTGTGTCGTTCCTGCATAGAATATTTATCGTTCTTGTATTGAACTTATCGGACTTGTGGTTCCTGTATTGGAAGTCTGTTGTTCCTGTATTGAATTTCGGTACAGGATCGCCGCACACCCCTTGGAACTATGGAGAAGGAGAACCTCCTAATCCAAGAGGAAATTGAGAAGCGAATAGAGGAAGTTGTGGAACTTAGCAGCATGGCCGAAGAGGCTTTTAGGCCGCGTAGCTCGCTGGCGCGCAAGCCGCCGGAGGGGGTCAGGGGAACAGATTCCCCTGCTTTTATGACCCCGTCGCATGAGTGGGCCTTGGACGAGGAGAGGGAAAGGGATAGGATCGCCGAGAGACAGGGAAAGCGACCGCTGTCCTCTCCGGAGGAGGTGCGCGAGGCGCTGACTAAGCGCCTACAGTTGAGGCGCCAGCAGACCATTCCGCCGCCTGTCGCGGGCATCTCCAGGGGGGGCGACCCCCCTGCGGGGCGCGCCGCGCGGGCTGCTGTTACGGAAGGAGGGGACGAGGCCGAGCGGGAGGCTCGAGTCGCGGAGGCTGCGGAGAGGAGGTGTGACCGGGAGCAGTTGGCCCGTGAGAGCGAGGCCGAATTGTCCTTAAGAGCCAACGAAGCGGCCAAGGCGATTATGGAACTAGTGGCATCAAACACCTCCAAGCTTAACAAGGCGGAGATTGCGGGCGTTGGCTTGAACGTAAATAAGATGATGGGGGTGCTGACCACCCTAGTAGCTAGAGTGTCGTCTATGCAGTGTGTGGCGAAGGAGGCTGCAGAGAAGGAGTTGGCTCAGGCTGCGAGAGGACCCCCCGCTGCCGCAATGACGCAGCAGCCGTCATATGCAGATAAGTTGCGTACGAGGACGGCGGAACGTGAGGTTCCGCGTAATAACGCGCACGCGATCGTCGTGTACCCTGCAGAGACGGGAGATGGGGCCGCCTTGAAAACGGCAGAAGATACCAAGGGCGCGATCAAGAAGGCAATGGACCCAAGGGTCCTTGGCGTGCAAATAAATCGCGTGCGCAAAACGGGGAACGCGGGGGTGATTATCCAAACCACATCAGAGCAGGCGGCAAAAGTACTGAGGGCGGCGGTGCCCCCCATTCTGCGTGTTGGAGAGGCCAAGATTCGCAAGCCACTAGTTCAGATAATGGGAATAGAGGAAGGACCCATCACTAAGGGGAAGGATGGTAGTGAGCTACTTGAGGCGCTCTACGTGCAAAATTACAACGGCTCGCAGGAGTGGCCCAAGGCCAGATTCTTGAAGGAGGTACGCCTTGCCTTCTTCAAGCGAAGGGGGCCGACTAGATCGACGGCGGTGCTGGAGTGCTCCCCTGCGGCCAGGGATCTGGTGGTGTCTCGGGACCGGGTATACCTAGAGTGGGAGCGCTACCTGGTCCGGGACTTCATTGACGTGACATGTTGCAGTCGCTGTCAAGGATATGGGCACCCGGCGAAGTATTGCCGGGCACCCAAGGAGATCTGTGGCAAATGTGGGGAAGCGGGTCATGTCAGCGAGGCATGCAGCGCCTCCGCCACCTGCTGCGCGACGTGCAAGTCGGCGGGAAAACCCGGCTCGGAAACCCACCGGACGGCATCGGTAGACTGCCCGGGGAGGAAACACGCGGAGACTAGGGCTCTATCCATGATCAACTATGGATAGTCGCCCTGGGATTAGCAGGCGCGCGCTGAGGGTTTGCCAATTGAACCTCAGGGGTGCTGAAATGTGCACCAAGGAGCTACCGTCCCTCGCACAGGGGCACAAATTGGATATGGTCCTGGTACGAGCTTACAGAGCTCATGGCGAAATGCGTACGGGAAGGAGTCTTTCCAAAGGTGTGGAAGGTAGGCAGGCTTATCGTCCTTCCAAAGGGCAACGGAAAGGAACCCACCGACCCAAAGGCGTATAGGCCGGTTACGCTGTTACCAGTGCTGGGGAAGGTGCTGGAGAGGGTCATATGCGACTCCTCGCCGGGACTCTACGCTAGAGTCTCGCCATGCCAGCACGGATTCGTAAGGGGGCGCTCGACAGTCACCGCACTTAATACCGTACTATCGGTGGTGCGGGATTCGAGCGCCAAGTACGTGCAGGCAATCATGCTGGATATTTCGGGAGCGTTTGATAACGCCTGGTGGCCAATGGTTTTGGTTAAATTCAAACAGGGAGGTTGCGCACCGAATATCTACAGGTTGCTTGTATCATACTTCGCGGAGCGTAGAGTAGGGTTTATCGCGGGGGGAGTCTCGTCGTGGAAAATTTCCACGATGGGATGCCCCCAGGGGTCGGTGTTAGGGCCCGCCCTGTGGAACGTGCTGCTCGACGACTTACTTCGTATGCCCGTCGGGCAGGGCGTCTCATTTGTGGCGTATGCGGACGACGTCACTATTTTGATAGAGGCGTCGTCAAGAGCAGAAATTGAAAGGAAAGCCCGCGAGACATTGAGCTTGGCGACGGAGTGGGGAGAGCGCAACCGCTTGACCTTTTCACCTCCCAAATCGATCACGATGACCCTTAAGGGTAAGCTGCAACGGGAACCAACTATAAAATTGGCTGGGGTTTCAGTTAAGTCTGCGCGTAGCTCCAGACTCTTGGGGGTCGTCTTAGACGAGCAGCTTTCCTTTGCTGAGCACGCGCAGGACATCGGGGTTAGAGCGGCCAACTGCTTCGGCAAAGTCTCCAGGGTGTCGGCGTCGAGCTGGGGGGTTAGGTATAGGGCCCTACGTATTTTATACCAGGGCACCTATGTTGCAACCGTGACATACGCGGCGGCGGTCTGGCACGAACGTGCCAAACTGCATGTAGTGCGTTCTAAGCTGCTTAGGACGCAGAGGCCGGCGCTGCTCCTGTTAACCAAGGCTTACCGCACGGTAAGCACGTTAGCGCTGCCAGTCTTGGGGGGGGTGCTGCCTGCGGATCTGGAGGTGTCCAGAGCGGGAACGGTGGAATCGACGCGCGGGGACAGGTTTGGGCGGGAATTGGACGCGCTAAAGCGTGCGGAGAGGAGGAGGGTCATGCTAGCATGGCAGGAGCGTTGGGAGAACGCGGACCAGGGGGGCGATCTCCGACGCTTTTTTCATAGCGTAGCGGGGAGGGTTGATGCCACATGGGTCGAGCCCGATTATGTAGTGTCGCAGATGCTGACAGGGCATGGCACTTTTAACGGGAGGTTGCGAGACCTAGGTCTCCGGGAGGTTGCGAGACCTAGGTCTCCGGGAGTCCGGAGACTGCCCGTGCGGGGAGGGGTTCCCAGAGTACCGGGATCATGTGCTCTGGGAATGCAGCTTGTATGCTGCGGATAGGGTACAGTTGGTGGGGAGAATCAGCAGGGGGGACGAGGCGGGACCGGTTTACTTTGGCGACCTTGTGAGCTCGGCGGAGAACTTCGCGCGCTTCAGGGAGTTCTGCTCGCGATGGCACTCTCGGAGAAGCGGCATTGGTTAAGAGTTGGAGCGCACGCAGAGTGTAAGAGAGGTAACAGCGCGTAAGGAGAAGCAAGTGCAGCAGGAGAGGCCGACGACGAAGCTGTGGTAGTGGCGTCATGCCCCAGAAAGGGGAGAGTGAACTGGGACAACAGGTGCACACAGAAGGTGTGGAGAATTTGTAGGGAGACGAAGAGTGCGCGCGTGAAAGAGCCCCGAGCAAGTAGCGCGCGCATCTCCCAACGATTCGGTCCATATAACCGCAAGGTTGGTGGGACCATGGGAAGGAGGAGGGATCTGACCATACGACTACTCGTCGTCGGTCGTCGTGGAGTACGGACGTGTCTTGGCTCCACGTCGCTTCGCGCAAAGAATCCTCGGGGTTCACACCGTACTTCCGGTTTAGGCTCAGCTGCCTTAAACTCGGTACCTCCTTGTCTCGCAAGGGGGTTACTTCGTAAGAGGCAGCGGCCATCTTGGTTTTTGCTTCGCGAAGAGCGAGACGGACGCTTTACAGTGACGTCAGTGTTGTGCGATAGAGACGCGGCGTGTGTGACAGTGACACCTAGTGATTGTGACAGTGACACTTGTGACGCTTGCGGCGGCGACGCTGGGAGCCCGAGCGGGCGGCTGCACGGGCGGTCCGGTGCTGCGGCGAGCTGGGTACTTGTCCCGCTTGCGGCGGCAACGCTGAGCGCCGGTGCGGGTGGCTGCACGGGCCGACGGGCGTAGGCAGCGGTCAAGGGTGAGAGTGACGTACATCCCCCCACTCCACCCTATCGTTCCTGTATTGGAACTATCATTCCTGTATTGACTATATGTGGTTCCGGGATTAACTTGGTGTCGTTCTTGCATAGACTCAGCGAGGTTCCTGTATTGACAGTGAAGTTCCTGTATTGACTCTGCCGCGGGTAGTTCCTGCATTGAACTGTGTGGTTCCGGTATTGGACTTGTGTCGTTCTCGTATTGGGGGCTGTGTGGTTCCTGTATTGAATTTCAATACAGGATTTCCGCCGACCACTCGGTACCATGGAGCGCGAAAAACTCCTCATTCAAGAGGAGATAAAGAGGAAAATAGATGAGGTTGTCGAATTAAGCGACATGGCTGAGGAAGCGTTCAGGCCACGTAGCTCGTTGGCGCGTACGCCACCCAGGGGGCTTTTGGGGATGGACTCCCCTGCGTACATGACGGCGGAATGGGCGGCGGACGAGGACCGGGAGCAGCTGAGACAAGGGAACAGAGAGAGGGAGAGGCAGGGGAAGAGGCCCCTGTCCTCCCCAGAAGAAGTGCGCGAGGCGCTGACGAAGCGTATTCAAATGCGCCGTCAACTGGCTGGCCCACCACCTGTTTCGGGTATCTCGAGGGGGGGCGACTTCCCCTTGGGACTAGGGCTTCCAATACCGGGATCCCGGTATTGGCTAATACCGGGATCCCGGACTTTTTTAGACATTTTCAATACCGGTATTGAAATGTCTAATACCGGGATCCCGGTATTAGTGATTTTATTTTATTTTTAGTACAAAACTCGTTGCAATAGACAATCACTGCCGCAGAAACACATTAATTATATTATTTCGAAAATTTCCCAATCGATATTTTAATTATTTAAGGACTTTTTGGCAATTACATCAAAATTAAGTCATTTTAAGGCGACTACAGCACCCGATAAAGGCAGCACACTTAGGAATAGTGCCATCTCCGTCTCTCAACAGGCCGGGGCCGGCAGTGCGAACAGTGTCGATACACGAAGTTTACGGACTATGAAAGCGTGCGTGCGTAAAAACATGTTCGAAAGTTAGAAAAATGAGATTTATGGAAAGGTGACAGCTTAAATCGAAAAATGCGTTAACTACTTATCGAGAGTGTTCAATCACGAACATTTTGATAGCAAATTCAAGTTCCTGTATGCATTTTACTATGGTTTTTACAGCTTAAAAGATACAAATATTGGGTATTTAGAGGTGACTTTGTGAGCTTTTTCTATAGAGCCAAAAGTGCTGAATCATGTTTTCAGCAAACTACTTATTTAGTTTATGTCCTGAATATTACCGTAGTATTTTTTCTTTGATTAAATGCATTGCGTCATGCTTATCTACACATCATAAAATCGCAATTTAGGTGCTGTTGTCGCCCTAAGAGTCCTTGCCAGTTTTATGAGGTGACACTAGCGCCACGGCGCCCGGTAGCAGAGGGAAAATTCCCAACACGCCCAATCAGGTGCAAGGCGAAGCAGTTAGTCATCAAACAGTGAGCAGTGGAATTGCACGCGTTATCATAGCAGTGTTTTAGCTGGCTCTGCTCTGTGACTTTGCGTTGAACGTGCTTTATAACTGGATGGATACGATACGGCATAAAAATGTAAGTTATGACTTATGAGATCTAATATTTTTTATCTATTTTACGCTAAATTTTGATTTTGATGCTTATGTACTCAAAAACGTACGACAGCACAAGAAGATCGATATTTGGTGAACACCATGCTTCGTGATCGCTTTCTCACAGGAACTAAATTTACAAATCAGTTTCGACGCCTCGGAGGAAGTAACCCAAGCGCATGGACGGTAAGACGACGACTTGCTGAGGCTAACTTGAAACCACTAAGACCTGCAAACGGCCCTAAATTGGAGAGTGGGTATCGTATTTCAAGACTAAGGTATGCCCAAAATCACTTGAATTGGAATATTGAAGATTGATCAAAAGTTATGTTCTCCGACGAATCTAAATGTATGTTCTACAAGCACGATGGAAGACAGAGTGATCAGGGGAAAGGTTCAAGCAAGCATGAATCGAAGAAAAAGTAGCCTACGGCGGTGGGTCTGTACTTGTGTGGGCCGGAATTTCTTCTGAGAATCACACAGAACTGGTGTTCATAGAAAACGGCTATTTAACTAGCGAAAGATATGTGGAAGAAATCCTAAATTAAGACGTTGGTCCATATATGGTCAATTTGGGTGAGGATGCCATTTTTATGCATGACAATGCCCGACCTCACACAGGTCAGATTGCAAATGACTATCTTCAAGAGATGAACATTACTCGTATGGACTCCATACTATGGAGTGATCAGCACGCAGCCTGGATATCAACCCGATCGAGCATGCTTGGGACGAGCTAGGGAGATGCGTAAAACAACGAAACCCTCCCCCAACCATGCTTCGTGAGCTCACGATTGCTCTCACAGAGGAATGGGAGAATATTCCCCAAAATCATATCAGGAACTTGGTGTACAGTATGCCGAACCGCGTAAACGTAATGGAAGCACGTTGAGGCAATACGAGGTATATAAATTCAAAAAATTCGTAATGTTATTCAAAAATGTCATGTTTTCTGTTTTTTTTAAGGCGAGATCAGCAGTTATTTTCTTATGTAATTTTTTGGATTAAATTGAGTAAATCACTTATTTTATTACTTTCATTTAAGGGGTATTAAATGGTCTATTAAACACAATTTTATTAATATGATTAATTTTAATAGAGACTGGTTAATTGGTTATATGGCCGAAATTTTCTATCATAATTTTTTTAGTACGAATTATTGTATACAAAAAGACTGATCTGTCTGACTGAGGCGTAATAAACATTATTACATAAATAAATTATTTTGCATGGCAAACTTATTTGTTTTATTTAATGGAGAAAATACCTTCTACAGAAACACCTTCCGAAAGAATGATAAATCTGCAAAAAAATGTTTTTTTTTCAATACCGGTATCCCGGGATCCCGGTATTGAGAATTTTTTTTTCGGTATTAATACCGGTATTCAAAAAATCCGGTATTCGAAAGCCCTACTTGGGACGTGTTGCTAGGGGGGGAGCAGCAACTGGTGAAAGCGAGGAAGAGGGGGATAGGGAGACGCAGAAGGCAGTGGCCGTGGAAAGACGTGTCGCTCAGCAGATGTTGCTTCGGGAGAGTGAGCCGGACCTAGTAAGTAGGGCCAACGCGGCCTCGGAGGCGATTATGGCGCTTGTGGCCTCAAATACGTCGAAATTAAACAAGAGCGAGATAGCAGGAGTGGGCTTGAATGTTAGCAGAATAATGGCAGTAGTAACAACACTCGTGTCAAGAGTATCAAGCGAGCGACTCAGAACAGAAACCGCAAAGCAAGGCGCTACCGCACAATCGGTGGGAGGACCTACCGCGGCGGCGCAATCCCGGGAGCTGCACCTGACTCGGGCTCCGACTTTTGCCGAAAAACTTAAAATGGGGAGAGTAGCGGAGCGAGAGGTGCCGCGCGGAAACGCGCACTCGCTGGTATTGTATCCGTCGGAGACTGAGGAGGGGAAAAAGCTGAAGACAGCCGAGGATACTAAAGGGGCCCTCAAGAAGGCTCTGGACCCGAGAACACTGGGGGTCCAGATAAGCAGGGTCCGCAAGACAGGGAACGCGGGGGTCCTGATTCAAACCACTTCAGAGAGTGCGGCAAAAATATTGAGGGCGGCTGTACCACCGATACTAAGGGTGGGGGAGGCCAGAATACGCAAACCACTGGTGCAGATCATGGGCGTAGAAGATGGCCCTCTGACTGGCACTAAGGAAAAGGAGGGATCTCCGCTCCTAGAGGCTTTATGGGGGCAGAATTTCGCAAAGGAGACCGAATGGACGAAGGAGAGATTCCTAAAGGAAGTACGCGTAGCCTTCTTCAAGAGGAGGGGCCCGACAAGATCGACGGTGGTGCTAGAATGCACCCCGGAGGCGCGCAATCTGTTAGTGGCCGGCGAGAGGGTGTACCTCGAGTGGGAGCGGTATCTGGTGCGAGATTATATTGACGTTACATGCTGCTCCCGATGCCAAGGCTACGGGCATCCGGCGAAATATTGTCGGGCTGAGAAGCCCACGTGCGGCAAATGTGGGGAGGTGGGCCACGCGAAGGAAGAGTGTAAGACGTCTGTAACATGCTGTGCCACCTGCAAGGCGGCGGGGAAGCCTGGAGCGGAGTCCCACAGGACGGCGTCCATGGGATGCCCGGGGAGGGTACACGCGGAGTCCAGGGCTCTGTCCATGATTAATTATGGATAGTGTCCCTGACATCAACAGGCGCGCGCTAAGGGTTGGTCAATTAAACCTCAGGGGTGCCCAGATGTGCACCAAGGAGCTTCCGTCCCTTGCACAGGAGTACGGGCTCGACATCGTCCTGGTACAAGAACAGTATGGTGAAGGTGGAGTAGCGGCTGGATTGCTGCAGCTGGGCGGTGCGGCAGTAGCCGGATTGTACGTGCATAGCAGGTGGTTGACGGTTACTATGTTAAACCACCTGAGCACAAGCCACTGCCTTGTCTGCCACATTGTTGCGGGGCAGCAGGAGCTACACGTGGTCTCAGCATATTTCCAGTACCAGGACGACCCCGAGATGCACGTGCAGCATCTGCATAGGGTACTGGAGGAGCTGCGAGGGAGGGCTGTGCTCATAGGGGTGGATGCGAATGCACACTCTCCTATGTGGTACAGCAAGCCGGAGCAGTGCGAGGGACGAGGCCGCGAAGCGGCTCATAGGAGAGAGGTAGTAGAAGGCCTCATAACATCCAGAGGCCTTAAGCTCCACAATGTAGAGGGCCAGCCCTATACGTTCTCCACCGTGAATGGCGAATCGAATGTGGATTTGACGCTTTCCACCAGGGGAGTAGATGTAAGGAGCTGGACGGTACACGTCCATGCCAGCACCAGCGACCACAGACTGATGACCTTCACGGTGGGGGACGCCAGGACCCAACAAGGGAGTGACCCCAGTGTCGCTATGGGCCAGGTGAGCGACTATCTGCCGCGCTTCAGGGACCGTGGAGTGGACTGGTCTCGTTTCCAAGACCGGGTCCAGGGGCTGATGGGGACGTTGGACTTTCGACGGTCGGCTGAGGGGGCGTGCCAGCAGTACACCTCTGCGCTCGTCAGAGCGGCGGAGGAGTGTCTGGGGCGCGTTAAGCAGAGGCGGTTCAACACTTACGAGTGGTGGACTGCCTCGCTGGATAGGCTCAGGAGGGAGCATAATCGTGCGAGATGCTTGTGGCAGGAGAGTAGGCGCGCCGGAGGACCGTTGGAACAGGAGCGGCGTAATCGGTTCCACCGAGCCCGCGCTGAGTACCGAAGGACCATGCAACGAGCAGAAACCGACTACTTCCGGCAGATGGCCAACAGTGGGAACGACGATCCGTGGGGCTTGGCGTACCGTGCCGCTAGCGGCCGGGTGCGACCGCCTCCATCGGTAGTTAATGGGTTGACGCTCATTGGTGGCAGCACGGGGAGAGACACGCAGGAAACTATGGCGGGGATACTAAAATTGATGTGCCCAGACGATGACGCACGGACGGACACTGACTATCACAGGCAGGTAAGGCTAGCGGCCCTATGCACTCCGTCGGGCGAGAACTCTAGACCACTGAACCGGGGCATGATACGGGCGGATTAGTCGGTTAATGTCAAATTCTGGAAATGCCAGATGGCGAAATTAATGCCACATTCTGTGTATGACAGATTCTGATTTCGCCAGATTCTACAAATACCTGATTCTAGTAAAGGCAGATTCTGTAAATGTCGTATTCTGGAAATGCCAGATTCTGGAAATGTCATATGCAAAATAAAAATCCATGGTGAATATATGTATGCAGTTTTGTAAGTACAGGGTGAAAAAAACCTAGCTATTTTTTTTCCCTAAACGTAGACACTACTCGGGTGCACCCCCCGAGCGCTACCCGCACCCCTCGCGTGCCTGGTGTAGGAGTAATGTCTACGTTTAGGCAAAAAATGAACTATTCCTATTGAACAAATATGAGTCCATAACCACAGCTGGGCCACAATCGAAATTTTAATAGGGCCCAGCTGCAGTACAGCTGAGCCACACCTGTATCTCGAAGATGGAACCATGTAGCGGAGATCTGACTACGTAGATGATTACTCGTGAATTTCTCGGGACAAACGCCAAAATAGGAAAACTATCCGGTCTCGCGTTCAAAATATATAATACATTCGTTGGGGCCCAGCTGCAGTGACGCGTCACTTGGATCTCGAAAACGGGATGACGTAGGGGAAATCTGCTTTCGTAGATAATTTCTCGAGAATTTCTCGAGTATAATCATCGAAAAATCTGAGTTTCTCAGTGTCCTGTTCTAGAGAAAAAAGACTTTATTTAATTTTCATAGAAAGGTAGAGTCTATGAAAATAGGCGGTTAGTACTCTTGATCAGTCGCTATATACATACAGCTACATTTGTGAAAGAAAACATAATTTTTCATATTTTATAACAGTTGAATAATTACAGTTAAATTGATGGCCATTGAAAAGAAAGGAGAGATGGTCAAAGAATAGCATGAATAATCAAAGAAAGAAAAAATCGTCTTTCTCTATATCTAATAAGAAAAATAATATTTAGAAATAAAGAAAAAAAAATCCGATCTACGAAAAAGAAATAACAAATTATTAGAATGTGGTTTTTTTGACTAATTAATGCTTCATCTTTGTTTTTTTACCAATGTATAACATTTGTTTGTTTTTTAATTTCGTTATTTGACAAAATAAACATTTTTTATCACGTGTTCATTTACACTATTTTATTATCTTTACTAATATTATAAATGCGAAAGTAACTCTGTCCGTCTGTCTATCTGTCTGTCCGTCTTTCACGCCTAAACTACTGAAACGATTTTTATGAAATTTGGTACAGAGATAGATTCCTTTCGGTACCTGTGTCCTAAATACTCTGATTACCAGTTCCCAAAATTCACACTTTGTCTATTTTACGTACTTATTACATTGGCCACTACCTAAAATGTTCACAACTCACATTTTCATATAATATCTATTTCCTGAAATTACCACTTTTTCATAATTCTTATTAAGACATACGTGCATTTATGCAATCTTTTTTAATGCAATGATAACTGTCCACTTGAAATCTATTATCTATCATGACAGTATTGTCAATTGTTTCTGTCGTATCCCCTAGCTGTCTTTTACATGTCTTTTACCTATTGTTCTGAGCTTTTACCTATAAAAATGGGTGATTCGGGTGATTTCGTATTTGTAAAAAATCAAAAGGGTGGGGATATTCTGTTACGAAATGGTTATCGCTATTATTTTGGTAAAAAAAATAAAAGCAGTACCCTGTGGCGTTGTACTGAGACACAAGAATGTTCATCAAGCATTACAATTGACAACAAAAAAACGAAAGTAATCAGAGAGAAGATACACCTGTGCCGCCAAGATTTTGCTAAAAATGAAGTTTTACTTAAAGCAGAAGAATGTAAAAAGCAAGTTTGTGATGACTTAGGCCCAGTTCAGAAGGTATTCGAAAAAACCTTTGAAGATATGAAACAAGGAAAATACAAGCATGATGTTCCACAATGGACTTCTATAAAGAATAGATTATACAGTGCTAGGAAAAAGTATCTTGATGTAAACAGACTGGTTTTTAGTAAACTCGAGGATGTCCGGGTTCCAAAAGCATTCAATTCTTTTTTAGTTTGCGAAGACGGTACTACAGATAAGATTTTGATTTTCGCGTCCAAAACGGCAAGAAAGATTATCAAGAGCTGTGCCAAAAAGAAGCATTTTGGAGATGGCACATTTACGTGTACGCCATATAACTTTTATCAGCTGTTTAGCATTCACGTGGACATGGGATCTAACAAAAATACTACATGCGTCATACCAATTGTTTTTGGATTATTACCTGATAAAAGCGAAGATACATACACACGATTTTTTCAGTTGTTAAAAGATAAATTGGGAATGCAAATATATGAATACAAATGTGACTATGAACAGGCCCAAATCAATGCAGTCATGAAAGTGTTTCCTGCAGCAAAAGTTACATATTGTTTTCACCATTTCAATAAGGCAGTGTGGAGGAAAAAAAGGGCGCTAGAAATAAAAAACGTCAGTGAACTAAAAATTGTAAAACTGTGTTCCCTATTTCCACTTCTTCCGCCGCGATTTTTTAGTGAGGCATGGACTGCAATAATTAATTCCGCTCCGCAAACGTCAAAAATAAAAGAATTTATAAAATATTTTAAGCGACAGTGGTACCCTCGATTGCCTGCACAAAATATTAGTTGTGCCTATGAAAAACAAAGAACGACCAATGCCCTGGAAGGTTGGCATAGGCGCGTGAATGGCAATATTCCAGCGACACCCAATTTATTTCATTTCATTTTCAAGCTACGCAAAGAAGCAATACATGCCGATTACCGAATTCAAATATCATTATTTAACAAGTTCAAAAAAAATAGACGAACTATCGACATACTATTTGATGAAAAGTATGCAGAGTACCTCATCCAGTTAGAAAATGGGGATTTTTCAAGCTTAGACTTTCTTAAAAATATTATCAAATTAAAACACGACTTGAAGTTGCGTCTTCTTTATTAAACTACTGCTTGAGACCTACCAATTATTTTGTTTTGTAAGGATACGTTTTATGTTAAGTATACATCTCTCAGTTTTGATTTATTAAATTCGCACTGATTATTTACATTTGATATTTTATTAAGTATAAATTAATACCAGTCTCATTTCGAAACATCTATGCAGCTTGGCCAGACAGACAGACAGATGGACAGACGAATTCATACAACCCAAAAAAGTGGGAATTTTAGGAAATGGCATTTATAGGTAGTAGTGATTGTAGAAAATGAGGAACAGATGAATAGGTATTTTGGTAAGTGTGAATTTTGGGAACTAGTAATCAGAGTATTTAGAACACAGGTACCGAAAGGGATAGATTAGAGCCTAGGAGAGGACTTAGGCTACATTTTATCCTACAGTTGGGCACGATATAACCTGTAGTCCACGCGGGCGGAGCCACGGCCAGAAAGCTAGTAAACAACATAAATACACGGTGATAAAAAACCTCCTAGCTATATTCAAAATCCTGAACCAGTATCACTCAAATAACACATTTATGATTTTTTTTAAATATTTGTTTTTTGTTAGGAATAGTTCATTTTTTGCCTAAACGTAGACATTACTCCTACACCAGGCACGCGAGTGGTGCGGGTAGCGCTCACCATGGATTTTTTTATTTTGCATGTGACGTTTCCAGAATCTGGCATTTCCAGAATACGACATTTACAGAATCTGCCTTTACTAGAATCTGGTATTTGTAGAATCTGGCGAAATCAGAATCTGTCATACACAGAATGTGGCATTAATTTCGCCATCTGGCATTTCCAGAATTTGACATTAACCGACTAATCCATACGGGCCATTATTAGGAGCTTGCCTAATAAGGCGCCCGGTCTCGACGGGCTTACCGCGAGGATTATCCGAGCGGCCTGGAAAGTATCCGCGTACGAGCTGACAGAGCTCATGGCTAAATGTGTACGGGAAGGAGTCTTTCCAAGGGTGTGGAAGGTAGGCAGGTTGATAGTCTTACCGAAGGGTAACGGTAGGGAACCCACCGACCCGAAGGCGTACAGACCGGTGACGCTCCTACCAGTGTTAGGGAAAGTGCTGGAGAGGGTCATTTGTGACTCCTCACCGGGACTCCACTCTAGGATCTCGGCATGCCAGCACGGGTTCGTCAGGGGGCGCTCGACAGTCACCGCACTTAATACCGTACTATCGGTGGTGCGGGAATCGAGCGCCAAGTACGTGCAGGCAATCATGTTGGATATTTCGGGAGCGTTTGATAACGCCTGGTGGCCAATGGTTTTGGTTAAATTCAAACAGGGAGGTTGCGCACCAAATATCTACGGGTTGCTTGTATCGTACTTCGCGGAGCGTAGAATAGGGTTCATCGCGGGGGGAGTCTCGTCGTGGAAGATCTCCACGATGGGATGCCCCCAGGGGTCGGTGTTAGGGCCCGCCCTGTGGAACGTGCTGCTCGACGACTTACTACGTATGCCCGTCGAGCAGGGCGTCTCATTTGTGGCGTATGCGGACGACGTCACTATCTTGATAGAGGCGTCGTCACGAGCAGAGATTGAAAGGAAAGCCCGCGAGACACTGAGAATGGCGACGGAGTGGGGTAAGCGAAACCGCCTGGCTTTCTCGCTCCCCAAATCAACCACGATGACCCTTAAGGGTAAGCTGCAAAGGGAACCCATCATAAAATTGGCCGGGGAATCAGTGAAGTCTGCGCGTAGCACTAAACTCTTGGGGTCACTTTGGACCAGCAGCTTTCCTTTGCGGAGCACGCGCAAGACATTGGGGTTAGAGCAGCCAACTCCTTCGGCAAAGTTTCGAGGGTGTCAGCGTCGAGCTGGGGGGTTAGGTATAGGGCCTTGCGTATTTTATACCAGGGCACCTATGTCGCTACCGTGACGTACGCGGCGGCGGTCTGGCACGAACGTGCCAAACTGCATGTAGTGCGTTCTAAGTTGCTTAGGACGCAGAGGCCGGCGCTGCTCCTGTTAACCAAGGCTTACCGTACGGTGAGCACGTTAGCACTGCCAGTCTTGGGGGGGGTGCTGCCTGCGGATCTGGAGGTGTCCAGAGCGGGTACGGTCGAGGCGACGCGCGGGGACAGGTTTGGGCGGGAACTGGACGCGCTAAAGCGTGCGGAGAGGAGGAGGGTCATGCTAGCATGGCAGGAGCGTTGGGAGAACGCGGACCAGGGGGGCGATCTCAGACGCTTCTTCCATAGCGTAGCGGGGAGGGTTGATGCCACATGGGTCGAGCCCGATTATGTAGTGTCGCAGATGCTAACAGGGCACGGCACTTTCAACGGGAGGTTGCGAGACCTAGGTCTCCGGGAATCCAGAGACTGCCCGTGCGGGGAGGGGTTCCCAGAGTACAGGGATCATGTGCTCTGGGAATGCAGCTTGTATGCTGCGGATAGGATAAAGTTGGTGGGGAGGATCAGCAGGGGGGACGAGGCGGGACCGGTTTACTTTGGCGACCTTGTGAGCTCGGCGGAGAACTTCGCGTGCTTCAGGGAGTTCTGCTCGAGATGGCACTCTCGGAGAAGCGGCATTGGTTAAGAGTTGGAGCGCGCGCAGAGTGTAGGAGAGGAAACAGCGTGTGAGGAGAAGTAAGTGCAGCAGGAGAGATCGACGACGAAGCTGTGGTAGTGGCGTCATGCCCCAGAAAGGGGAGAGTGAACTGGGACAACAGGTGCACACAGAAGGTGTGGAGAATTTGTAGGGAGACGAAGAGTGCGCGCGTGAAAGAGCCCCGAGCAAGTATCGCGCGCATCTCCCAACGATTCGGTCCATATAACCGCAAGGTTGGTGGGACCATGGGAAGGAGGAGGGATCTGACCATACGACTTTGTCGTCGGACGTCGTGGAGTACGGACGTGCCCAAGCTCCACGTCGCGTTGCGCGAAGTCTTTTTCGGGGTTCTCACATTACTTCCGCTTTAGGCTCGGCTGCCTTAAACTCGGTACCTCCTTGTCTCGCAAGGGGGTTACTCCGTAAGAGGCAGCGGCCATCTTGGTTTTTGTTCCAAGTAGAGCAGGACGGACGCTATCATAGTGACGTCAGTGTGTGCGAAAGAGACGCGGTGTGTTTTGTGACAGTGACACTTGGTGGTGACAGTGACACTTGTGAAGTTTGCGGCGGCGACGCTGGGAGCCCGAGCGGGCGGCTGCACGGGCGGTCCGGTGCTGTGGCGAGCTGGGCAGCAGTCCCGCTTGCGGCGGCGACACTGAGCGCCGGTGCGGGTGGCTGCACGGGCCGACAGGTGTAGGCAGCGGCCAAGGGTGAGCCTACTCGCCTACTCCCCCCCACTCCACCCTATCGTTCCTGTATTGACTGTGTATGGTTCCTGTATTGACTGTGTGTGGTTCCTTTATTGACTGTGTGTGGTTCCTGTATTGACTCTGTGTGGTTCCGGGATTGGCTCTGTATAGACTTGTCGTTCCCGTATTGGGAGGCGACGGTGTCGTTCCTGTATTGACGGACGAATTGCTGTTTGTTGTTCTTGTATTGAACTCTTGGGGTTCCTGTATTGAAACGGTAGTGTAGTTCCGGTATTGAATTTTATTCAAAGTTCAATACCGGAGATAGAAACGAGAATAGACGAGATTGTAGAGCTTAGTGAGATGGCGGAGGAGGCCTTTCGTCCGCGCAGTTCGCTGGCGCGTACGCCGCCGGGGGGGGGTCAGGGGAATAGATTCCCCTGCCTTCATGACCCCGACGCAGGAATGGGCCCTCGACGAGGAGAGGGAGAAGGAGAGGGTAGCCGAGAGGCAAGGGAATAGACCGTTGTCCTCTCCGGAGGAAGTGCGTGAGGCGCTAACTAAGCGCCTCCAGATGAGAAGGCAGCAGGCCGGTCCACCACCCCTTGGGGCGCGCGGTGAGGGTGACAACCACTATAGAAGGGGAAGAGGAAGGTGACGCGGAGGCGAGGGGTAGAGCAGCTACAGTGGAAGCACGGATCGCCAGCGCCACTCTAAGCAGGGAGTCCGAAGTGCGTCTTTCCGAGAGAGCAAACGAGGCGGCTGATGCAATTATGGCAGCGGTCGCTTCGAACACGTCAAAACTGAATAAGGCGGAGATCGCGGCAGTGGGGGTAAATAACATAAGCAAATTATTGGGGGTGATGAATGCCCTGGTCGCCCGGGTGGCCTCCTTACAGGTCCTTACTGCCTATGATGCGGCTCGGAGAGGTGCAGAAGCCAGGGCGGAGAAGGACGCGGGGCCAACTACTCCAGCGCGTGGGGTTACGGGAGGATGTAGTTATGCAGAGAAGTTGCGTATGGGCCGGACGACGGAGGGAAGTGCCGCGAAACAACGCGTACTCGCTGTTGCTGTACCCGTCCGAGACGGAGGAGGGGCAAAAATTGAAAACGGCCGAGGATACAAAGGGGGCCCTTAAAAAGGCGCTGGACCCACGGGCGTTGGGGGTCCAGATCAGCCGTGTAAGGAAAACGGGCAATGCTGGTGTACTGATCCAAACGTCGTCAGAGAGTGCGGCCAGAATACTGAAAGCGGCAGTCCCACCTATATTAAGGGTGGGTGAGGCCAAAATCAGAAAACCCTTGGTGCAAGTGGTTGGCGTGTAGGATGGCCCACTGACACGTACTAAGGAGGGGTCTCCGCTCCTGGAGGCACTGTGGAGTCAAAATTATGGAGAAAACACGGCGTGGCCCAAGGAGAGATTCCTGAAGGAGGTCCGGGTGGCCTTCTTCAAACGCAGGGGTCCGACAAGGTCGACTGCGGTGCTAGAGTGCACACCAGCGCCAGGAACCTATTGGCGGCTGGCGAGAGTCTATTTGGAGTGGGAGGGGTACATTGTAAGAGACTACATCGACGTCACGTGCTGCTCCCGCTGCCAGGGGTATGGTCACCCGGCGAAATATTGCAGGGCGGAGAAAACGACATGCGGGAAATGCGGGGAAACGGACCACGCCAAAGAGGACTGTAAGTCGAGTACGACATGCTGCGCAACGTGCAAAGCGGCGGGGAAGCCAGGAGCGGAGTCCCACAGGACGGCGTCCATGGAGTGCTGGAGGAGCTGCGAGGGAGGGCTGTGCTCATAGGGGTGGATGCGAATGCACACTCTCCTATGTGGTACAGCAAGCCGGAGCAGTGCGAGGGACGAGGCCGCGAAGCGGCTCATAGGAGAGAGGTAGTAGAAGGCCTCATAACATCCAGAGGCCTTAAGCTCCATAACGTAGAGGGCCAGCCCTACACGTTCTCCACCGTGAATGGCGAATCGAATGTGGATTTGACGCTTTCCACCAGGGGAGTAGATGTGAGGAGCTGGACGGTACACGTCCATGCCAGCACTAGTGACCACAGACTGATGACCTTCACGGTGGGGGACGCCAGGACCCAACAAGGGAGTGACCCCAGTGTCGCTATGGGCCAGGTGAGCGAGGATCTGCCGCGCTTCAGGGACCGTGGGGTAGACTGGTCTCGCTTTCAAGACCGGGTCCAGGGGCTGATGGGGACGTTGGACTTTCGACGGTCGGCTGAGGGGGCGTGCCAGCAGTACACCTCTGCGCTCGTCAGGGCGGCGGAGGAGTGCCTGGGGCGCGTTAAGCCGAGGCGGTTCAACACTTACGAGTGGTGGACTGCCTCGCTGGATAGGCTTAGGAGGGAGCATAATCGTGCGAGATGCTTGTGGCAGGAGAGTAGGCGCGCCGGAGGGCCGTTGGAACAGGAGCGGCGTAATCGGTTCCACCAAGCCCGCGCTGAGTACCGAAGGACCATGCAACGAGCAGAAACCGACTACTTCCGGCAGATGGCCAACAGTGGGAACGACGATCCGTGGGGCTTGGCGTACCGTGCCGCTAGCGGCCGGGTGCGACCGCCTCCATCGGTAGTTAATGAGTTGACGCTCATTGGTGGCAGCACGGGGACAGACACGCAGGAAACTATGGCGGGGATACTAAAATTGATGTGCCCAGACGATGACGCACAGACGGACACTGACTATCATAGGCAGGTAAGGTTAGCGGCCCTATGCACTCCGTCGGGCGAGAACTCCAGGGACATGATAGGGGCCATTATTAGGAGTTTGCCTAATAAGGCGCACGGTCTCGACGGGCTTACCGCAAGGATTATCCGAGCGGCCTGGAAAGTATCCGCATACGAGCTGACAGAGCTCATGGCTAAATGTGTACGGGAAGGAATCTTTCCAAGGGTGTGGAAGGTAGGTAGGTTGATAGTCTTACCGAAGGGTAACGGTAGGGAACCCACCGACCCGAAGGCGTACAGACCGGTGACGCTCCTACCAGTGTTAGGGAAAGTGCTGGAGAGGGTCATTTGTGACTCCTCACCGGGACTCCACTCTAGGATCTCGGCATGCCAGCACGGGTTCGTCAGGGGGCGCTCGACAGTCACCGCACTTAATACCGTCAGTGCCTCACTCAGACCCTGTCTGATTCACTAAAGCGGTACCCCGACGCGACATTATAGCGCCATTTTAATGAGCAAACCCTATCGTGCCATCCATCGATTTCGATAATTAAAATATATATACAGGTATTTCTGAAATGAATTTGATGGCTCAACGAAAGGTATTATTTTTTACTTTTTAAATGTCCGCTTTACTTTTTTGCGGGGGGGGTTTTTTAAATTTTTAATTTAATTATAACCCAATTTGTGAAATAAATTATTCTATTCTATTCTATCTTGGAAATTGTTCCGCGTTAGGCGCGATAGACGCATACGGTAGTGACGTTGGTGTTTGTGCGAAAGTGACGCGGTGTTTGTGTGAGCGAGACAGCGCCTCTAGTGACAGTGACACATAGGTGACAGTGACACCAGTGACGTTTGCTAGTGTTGTGCAGCAGCGCTAGTGCTATCCCGCGTGGCCCCCGAGTTGGTGCCCAAAATTTTTGCTTCGGGTGCGGCGGTTCAGGGGGAGCCTGGGACCCGAAAGATGGTGAAAATGCTGGGACCCGAAAGATGGTGAACTATGTCTGGTTAGGTCGAAGTCAGGGAAACCCTGATGGAGGACACCGTAGCGATTCTGACGTGCAAATCGATCGTCGGAACTGGGTATAGGGGCGAAACACTAATCGAACCAGTTTCCTTCAGGATAGCTGGCGTCGATTTAGACAGTCCCATCCGGTAAAGCGAATGATTAGAGGCATTGGGAGCGAAACGCTCTCAACCTATTCTCAAACTTTAAATGGGTGAGAACTCTGCCTTACAGGAACAATGAAGCCGGAGATCTGATCATCACGATGAGTCTCAGGTGTTGGATGAGGTTAAGATATCTCATCAGCCCCGTATGGAAGGGTTCTTACGAGTTCTCTCCAAGCACAGTTGACTCTTCGGAGGGGGCCTTTTCAACATTTCAACGTGCGAACCCGGCTGGTAGGGTTTGCAGCCCGCCAGCTTAGGGATTAAACTTGTTGCAACGGAAAGAAATACTGAAAATATTACTTCCCGCCCTGACCTCCCACCGGAGTCGGGGGTAACGGTTTTCCCTACTGTTGGAGCTCAGCTCGGTGCCGATCCTGTGGTACAGGTGGCGCCTGGCTGTGCCTGCCCCGTTTGTGGGCGGACCTTTAAATCGCTGAGGGGTGTCGGTGTGCCAACAAAGATGCTGCTCCGAAAGAGGTAAAGCGTAGGTGGAGTGCAGAGAAGGTTGCTCTCCTCGCTCGTACCGAAGCGAAGCTTATCCCGGAGAACGGTCAGTGCGGTAACTTGGAGCTCCATGCCGCTCTAGAGGGTCGATTTGATCGATCCCTGGAGGCAGTCAAGGGGCAACGGAGACGAGGGAAAGGCGCTAGCCACAGAGTACATTCAATCTTTGTCTCAACCCCAGGTTAACGACACCGTATTAGATCCGTCTCCTGTGGTGGAGTTAGCAGAAGTCGAGTAGCTGACTGCACCTCCTGCAGAACCAAACGCGGATGATCCTCAAGCGGCTTGCTCTGAGGGGAAGTCTAGCGCGATGGCACGTCTAGCCAAGCTCATTGAGAGGGCGGCGAAGCGGGTCGCCGAGCGAAATAAACCCAAGGGGCGGGTCGCAGAGCGGCATGCACCAGAAACCGCTCGAATACAGAGAAGGAAACTTCGAAGAATGGAGAACGCGAGAGTGCAGGAACTCTATAAAAAGAGTCGCAGTCGAGCAGCAGTCCAGGTCATAGACGGCGCGTGCGGGGGTGTTCGACACTCGCTCTCGGAGATGGTCACCTATTGGCGGCCTATGTCCGTCGCCTCGGGTCCTACTCCGGAAATCTTACGAGACTTAGGTCGAGTGAGTGGAGTAGGCGGTGCATGCGACTTTACCCGGCTATGGTCGCCCTTCACCCCGAAAGAGGTGAGGGAGGCCCACATAGATCTGCGGTCGGCGCTGGGCCCGGACGGTATCACCGCCAGAAAGCGGAAATATTCAACGTCTGGTTGAGCACTGGTGTGGTCCCCGAGGTCATAAGACAATATTGAATGGTCTTCATACCCAAGGAGTGTCCTGCTGACCCTGGCGACTATAGACGGTGGCGTCTATACCGTTAAGACACATGCACTCCCTATTGGCTCGTCGGCTGCTTGGTTATTGCCCCCCGGATGTACGACAGCGCGGATTTATCAGCGCCGACGGCACACTGGAGAATTCCGCTGTGCTGGACGCTGTACTTGGGGATAACTGGAGTAAGTTGCGAGAATGTCATGTGGCTGTGCTAGACTTCGCCAAGGCCTTTGACACAGTGTCCCGCGAGGCGCTTGTCAAGTAGCTGAGGGCAAGGGGCTTGCCTGGGCAGTTCTGCGACTATATAGCTCACTTGTACGAGGCGGCATCGAACTTGCTAAACCGTACATGGTGTAGCGAGCGCTCCTGTCTGTAAAAGTGGGCCGAGGGGTCCGCCAGGGGGACCCGTTGTCGCCCATCCTGTTCAACTTGGTCATGGACGTTATCCTGCATCTCCTGGCGAGGTGTTTGGAGTAATAGTTCGTTCAACGAACTTATCCCTGGAATGGTGCTTAGGGGTTCGCACATGAATTGGACAAGGTCCAATCAAATGACCACCACCATGGAGACTCATCGGGATGAGCTCCGAGAGTTGCAAGGTGGAGAAGAGGGTGCAGCCCAGCCCTCCACTGTCCCCTGCCAGCCTAGCCTCTAGGTGGTTACGCTCTGTGTGTAAGATCTGGACAGTGGCCAATCAACATCGTGGGCCAATACCACACGGTCGGGAAGGTGCGCAGCAGGTACCTTCTTGGCATTCCATGATGATTATAGCTCGCGTTCACTAATGACTAAGGACTGTGTGGCCGAAATAGACAAATGCCTCGTCATCTAATTAGTGACGCGCATGAATGGATTAACGAGATTCCCACTATCCCTGTCTTCGGACCTATAAATCACCAGAACAAATACTGAAAAAATCAGTAGATAGTGCATGCAACCAGCTTGTTGGATAATTCTACAAGATGAGCGTTGAAAAGTGGCAAGGGGGCCCACTCGCGCAAAACAGCAACAAACAACAGTGTCAGCATAGAAAAAAAAATTTAAATATTAATGCAAAACGTTAATGTTCAAGTATACACACAACTAACGAAACTATAGCTGAAATGATGGAACGAATTCCTTAACAATAACCCTTTCCTATTATGAATCCAATGATCCATAACAGGAAGGGACAATCGTAATAATAATGACATAAAGATACATTTGCATGCACAGAAAGACTTGTCATAGGAGTAGACTGATTTAATTAGAAACTGACGAAATCATGGCTGGAACGATGGAACGAATTCCCTAACAATACAACCCTTCCGTATTATGAATCCATTGATCCATAACAGGAAGGGTCAATCGTTATTAAGAACGACATAAGGGTACATTTCCATGCGCTGAAAGTCTTGTCAGAGAAGTTTACTAATTTAATTAGAAACTAACGAAACCATAGCTGAAATTATGAAACGAATTTCTTAACAATATAACCCTTCCCTATTATAATAAGGGGCCATCCATAAATAACGTCACACGAATTTCATGATTTTTTGACCCCCTCCCCCTCCTTGTCACAGCTGGTCACATTTGTAAGACTCCCCCTCCTCCCTAGTGTGACGTCACATATTGTAATTTTCTAATAAAGAAGTACTATAAAGAGTTGTTATTTTTTTTGGGAACACAAAACTCATTGTCTCAACCAAAGTAAAAACTTAAAAAGAGTGCTTTGGACTTAGGAGGTTAAGTTTGTCGTTAATAGTTGACACGTTTTGATACTCAACCACATTTTGAAATGTGACGTCACGAAACTTATGACCCCTCCCACCCCCTTGTCACACAATGTCACACTTTGACGGCCCCCTCCCCTCCCCTTAACGTGTAACGTAATTTATGAATGGTCCCTAATAATAAATAATAATAAAATATAATTATGAATCCATTCATTAGAAACCAACAAAACCATGGCTGGAATGATGGAACGAATATAACCTAATATAATATAACCCTTCCCTATTATGAATCTATTGATCCATAACAGGAAGGGTCAATCGTTATAAAAAACGACATAAGGGTACATTTGCATGCGCCGAAAGTCTTGTCAGAGAAGTTTACTAATTTAATCAGAACCAACAAAACCATGGCTGGAATGATGGAGCGAATTCCTTAACAATATAACCCTTCCCTATTATAAATCCAATGATCCATAACAGGAAGGGTCAATCGTTATTAAAAACGACATAAGGGTACATCTGCATGCGCGGAAAGTCTTGTGAGAGGAGTATACTAATTTAATTAGAAACCAACAAAACCATGGCTGGAATGATGGAACGAATTCCTTAACAATATAACCCTTCCCTATCATGAATCCATTGATCCATAACAGGAAGGGTCAATCGTAATAATAATGACATAAAGGTACATTTGCATGCACAGAAAGACTTGTCATAGGAGTAGCCTGATTTAATTAGAAACTGACGAAATCATGGCTGGAACGATGGAACGAAATCCCTAACAATACAACCCTTCCGTATTATGAATCCATTGATCCATTAAAGGAAGGGTCAAGCGTTATAAAAAATTACATAAAGGTACATTTGCATGCACCGAAAATCTTGTAAAATTTAGTCTACTGAATCCAGTAGCTAATGTCAGCAAATTACCAAAGCATGGCTGGAATCTAACAAATTCCCTAACAATGCAACCCTTCCCTATTATGAATCCAATGATTAATAACAAAAAGGGCCAATCGTTATTAAAAACGACAAGTCTTGTCAGAGAAGTTTACTAATTTAATTAGAACCAACAAAACCATGGCTGGAATGATGAAGCGAATTCCTTAACAATATAACCCTTCCCTACTATGAATCCATTGATCCATAACAGGAAGGGACAATCGTTATAAAAAAACGACATAAGGGTACATTTGCATGCGCCGAAAGTCTTGTCAGAGAAGTATACTAATTTAATTAATTAGAAACTAACGAAACCATAGCTGAAATTATGAAACGAATTCCTTAACAATATAAACCCTTCCCTATTATGAATCCTATGATCCATAACAGGAAGGGTCAATTGTTATAAAAAATTACACAAAGGTACATTTGCATGCGCAGAAAGTCTTGTGAGAGGAGTATACTAATTTAATTAGAAACTAACGAAACTATAGCTGAAATGATGGAACGAATTCCTTAACCATATAACCCTTCCCTATTATGAATCCAATGATCCATAACAGGAAGGGTCGATCGTAATAATAATGACATAAGGGTACATTTGCATGCGCCGAAAGACTTGTCAGAAGAGTATACTAATTTAATTAGTAAAAATTATGGAAAGTGCCTTCTGTGGGACGCTATGTGCGCCTGCACTTTCGCCGTGTCGCACCTCGGTCGTACTTCGAGAGCGCCCGGAGCGGCTGCTGAGGGTGCAGCCCTTCGTAAGCGCGAGAAGTACTCCGAGCTAGACAACTACTTGTTCGTTCCCGTGGAGGTTGAAACAACTGGTTGGTGGGGCTGTGAGGCTAAAGTTTTTATCAGGGAATTGGGGCGCAGACTTAGAGAGAGGAGTCAGGATTCCCGCCAGGATTGCTGGCGCAATGCAAAGGTGGTCCCTGGCAATTCAGCGCGGCAACGCGGCCAGAGTTATGGGAATCTTTGCCCCGGGAATGAAACGGGGTGGCTTATTCGACTAAGTTAGGTTAAGTTTTAAGACTAAAATTGTATACTCAATTTGGAATTTTGTGACTAATAGTGATTATTTTTAAGAATTGACATTGATTGCATAAATATGTATTTAATTAGAAACTAACTAAACTGATGGAACGAATACCCAAACAATACAATCATTCCCTATTATGAATCCATTGATCCACAACAGGGAGGGCCAATCGTTATTAAAAACGACAAAAGGGTACATTTGCATGCACCGAAAGCTTGTGAGAGGAATATACTAATTGAATCCAGTAGCTGATGTCAGCAAATGACCAAAACATTACTGAAATCGAACGAATTTCATAACAATGCAACCCTTCCCTATTACGAATCCATTGATCCATAACAGGGAGGGTCAATCGAGATAAAAAATGACATAAAGGCACATTTTCACACCGAAAGTCTTGTGAGAGGGGTATACTAATTGAAGCCAGTAGCTGATGTCAAATAATATACAGACATTATTAATTGTTCAATTATTGTACGAAAAATCTGGTGTTGCCATATCATGTATTTTTGGGTGTTTAAAAAATAAATTAATTATATTTGTATAATTTGAGAATTTTAAATAAAACAAATTTATTATTTTCAAATTTCATCAAATTTCAAATACATAGCATAGCTGACATCAGAAAATGACCAAAACATGTCTGGAATCAAACGAATTTCCTAACAATACAACCCTTCCCTATTATGAATCCACTGATCAATAACAGGGACGGATTGTATTGTTAAGAATTTCGTTCCATCATCCCAGCCATAGTTTGGTTAGTTTCTAATTTCTGATACTCATCTGAAAAGTATTTCGGCGCACGCAAATGTACCATCATTATTTTCGAGTTTACAGCAGATTGGAATACAGGGCCTCTCACGAGACCGAAAATCTCGTGAGAGGAGATACTAATTGAATCCAGTAGCTGAAGTCAGAAAATGACCAAATCATTCCTGGAATCAAACGAATTCCTTAACAGTACAACCCTTCCCTATTACGAATCCATTGATCCATAACAGGAAGGGCCAATCGTCATAAAAAATTACAAATATTCATTTTCATGCACCGAATACTTGTAAGAAGAGGACCCTCATTAACTCCAAACTATAACGACTATTGGCTTGCCAAATCAAATACTTTTTTATTGGACATCAATATCAAATCTCGAACTTCGTATGGAAGTATAAAATAAGTGTAAAATGTATAGATAGTATAGCTCCAAGGAATGAGTTTGGTTTCTCTGTCTCTACGACCATTTTCTTATTGATTTCTCTTGCATCCACAAGACTAATCGAGCCATATTTATTTAGTATTTATTTAGTTAATGGGCTTGAAGAAGGTGTAGCACACCTTGTTATTGTTCCTTTTCTGCCAGATTCGCCCCCATTTTAGCTTCATAGGCATATGTAATAGGATTTGACATCACAATCGGTACGTCATGTCATCCACCGTCTCAAAAGCATGTTCATAGCAATTGGCTCTGCCCAATCGCTATCAGAACAAGTTTGGATATTTATTAAATATTGAAAATGAAAATATGTATTCTTTCTTCTTTCAATTCTTTCCCTAATTTAAAATTTCCCTTATCTTCTAAACTGATAGAATTTGTACCAACAATATTTACAGCTTTAATTAGAAGTACTTTATATTATTTACACTAAATAATATAAGTACTTCGAAATGAAAACTTGAATGAAAGCAATTTTATGACTGAACGATCAAGTGTTAACCTCCTTTTTTCCGAGTTGGTGTAGAACCTTAAGAGGCTATAAAGAGCGAAATTCATGACATTATTTTACCCCCTCCAAAAAAGAGGTGTTATAAGTTTGAAGTGTGTAGATGTATGTCTGTGGCATCGTAGTTCATAAACAAAGAGGCCGATTTCAATGCGATCTTTTTTGATTGAAAGCTGACGTAATTTTAGAGTTATGTAGTTGTTATGAAGTAATGATATATCTTACAGTAAGTTAGTACAAGCGTAGGTATGTTCATGCGAGTGCGGTGTGTTATGTAAATAAAGAACAGTCGTCGTATGTGTTTTACGTTTTATTTTTACTTTGGTCAGTTTTTCAATTAATTCAAAATACTTAAAACGAAACCTTAGAAATCACATTGAGTACATTTCATGTATGAGTGTAGTTTGTTTTCATAAGTAATTAGCCAATTAAGTTTGATAGTTAGAAATGATACAATAAGAATTTTTTGTTTAAAAATTGACTTGTCTATGGTCAAAACGCTTAAACCATGGCAATAAAGAATAGAGGAATATGTTGGCTGGGCGAAATCACTTTTAGTGATAAGCAAGCCCCGTGTCGTATATCCCGAATTTATTAAGTTCATTTAAAGCACTTAAAAAGTCAGTTGCCTTTCTTCTCAGGCATACTATAAGTCATTTAAGATTTTGAACAGTCAGATTTGTATGTATCGTGGGCCAAAGGCCAACCTATTACCACTGAGCGCATGTTTCATTCAATAACCGTTGTACTATTTGTTGATATCTGGCGACAAGTTGTTCTACGTGCGACATTTTAATTCGATTTAATAACACCGATAAAGTATCGGAGTACGAATGCCATAAAATTAAAAAGAAAATACGAATACGAAAAGTAAATTCGTCTCGTATGAAACACTGCATAGATTTAGGTTTTTGCGTCAAGGAAATATAAACCTTAAAACTAAGGTGTGTGTTCATTTTGGAGATCACTTTTTAAAACTATATTACAAGTTTACACACTAACCTAGCGAGTGATTTTAAAACAGTACGGAGGATATAAATTACTCCACCGTACTGAAACGCTTTCCTCAAAAAAATCGTCTTATCATCAACTGGTTCCTTTGGGTGAAAGTTTTTCAATTTTATGACTATAATTACATCCTAAGTTACTCTAAAATCCCAGAAACATAAATACTAAAACCGAGACTAAATGTAAAATTAACTAAAACTGCAAACTTGCAGGATCAATTCACTAAAATTATTACTAAATTAATTAATAATTAAAATAAAACAAATTATTTGATATCATAAAATTAACGATAGCAGTCATAAGTATTTTGTTTTTAAAATGATTTGGAAATCACCGGATTTCAACATAAAATAATGATTTTTTGCGAATAAAACTAATATTGAAGGTCAGTTAACTTTATACTGCTTAAACTAAGTAAATACTTTAAACCGGATAGGAACAAATGGTAACTATTACGCTGCAAGCTAGTGGGTGCGACGCTTGTTTACTATTTTATTTAATATGCTATCTCACATCTAATTTGGTAGGATTGTACTGTTCATATACCATGAATCCTATACGTAATAGTGTCCACTCATTTTAGAGTGTCATACCGTTTTCCTGTCCGGTTTAGAATATAGTGTAGTACCACTGAATTGAATTTTAAAACAACATTATTTTAATAATTATTTTAACGTTTACGTTCTGTTCGCATTAAGTCAAATTAGTACTAAAATGGCTATAACTTTTAAAAAGATGGAAGGAGTAATTTTCTAAATTAGTCCTTGCATTTTTTTTAAGTTAGTCAGAATAAATAAAAAATTGTTTTCTTTTTTGAAAACTTTTTTTTTTCTTTTTTTTAAATTACCAAGACAGCGGGTTGGTAATTTGATGAAATCATTTGTATTAAAAAACGATATTATTATTTGTATTAAAAACAAGTCGCATAGATATGTCTAAAATGTACCTAATTGGTTGCATAAGACACATACGCTTAACGAACCTAAATTCAGTCTTCGCTTATAAAGATCTATTTACAAATTGTTGCATTAGAATTAATTTACATATCACATGGCTGGTAGTTGTTGTTTATACTTAAATAACTCTTATACGAAATTATACAAGGTATTATAAAAATACTCTGGATTTTTATAATACTTAAGTAATGTATTTGCATCTATAGAACTGTTTGATAAAATTCCTCTTAGAGATTTTTCATTAAGGGCAGTACACATCGCTTAAGAAAAGTTTTTCTCAGACTTACGTGCCCGGAAGGTGATGGATGAGACTTTAATCTTATGTCAGTGAAATATCGGTAAGTAATTGTAATTCTTCACTGTAAAACTAAATAAATATTTGTTTCTATAATTGTGTCTGCGTTACACTTGTATTGTACCATTCATTTGAAAACGGTTATTACAGTCATTTACCTAACATCAATCTAAATCAATTGGTAATAGACGATTTACACCACACGGTAGTGTTGCAATCGATAGTAGAAAGTATCTATAGTTTATCGATCTACCATAACCTTGAAAAACAGTAAGCATATCGATTGTATCGATAGTCGTATCGATATTCTTAGTTTTTCAAGGTCAACTATCGCTAGCCAAACACTACCACACGGAGTCTTGTAGACTCCACCTCGGCAGTAATGTAACAAGACTAAAGTCCGTATTACAGAACGCGACTCAGACCGATCATTTTGATAGTAAGAAAAAGAGACAATCAACACTTGAGTATAGATCAAGACTCGAGTCTCCTGTAACACGAACCCTACATATCAAAACTACAATAAGACAGTGTACATCTCACAGTGTGTCGGAGTGCTCTGAAGTGGAGGGGGTGTAGCGCGCTGGGGGCGAGTCGAGTCGCGCTCTGTGTCGCGGCGCGTGTCAGTCGTGCAGCAGGCCGCGCGCCTTGGCGGTCAGCTTGCGCACGCGGCCGCGGGACGATATCGAGACCGGGAGCGAACTGCTGGCTGACCCTGGAGACATATACTTCAATACAATACAATCGACAGAACACAAAACATAGTGTACAAGGCGGCCTTATTGCTAGGGGATCGTTCAACAATTACGTGATCATTTTTGGCCCCCCTCCCATGTGATCACAGCGTAATCTTTTGTTTTTAACCCCCCCCCCCTCGCCTTGATTACGTAATCTTCGTCCGTGCTTAAAATGTTTATTGTTTATTAGCACTGACACATATGTCATGTTTCTATGCGTATTAATAAATGACCTAGGAGTAAACTTGTGGCGAAACACAACCCAGTCGTGGTGGGAAGCTGTATTCGGTACTCCATGCTCATCAGTAGCAGCGCCTGCTTGTTTAAATTGGCTTTACAATAATGTTCTCGTGGATGACAAAGTAATTTTATTACTTTTCTAATTAAAAGTATTTCTAGCTTCCACAACACCTTTTTCATTTTTTAGAAAATTTCTTTAGCTAACAAGTTATAAAATGATAACGTAATCATGGATTCTCCCCACCCCCTCCCCCCAAATAATCCAGATGTATATACAAGCACCCGACCCCCCCCCCCCCCTTCCGGTGATCACGTAATTGTTGAATGATCCCTAGGTAGCAATTTCTTCCAGACAATCTTAGGGTAGGACAGCAGTGAGGTAAGAAGTAGTAGGTGGTACATAAATATACAGGGCTGTATCGCATGCGCACAAATTACGATAAAACTCCCTAAACAACAGATTTCCCTGAATTTTAGTAACTTCTAATTTTACAATTAATTTTCAAAACTAAATACCTTTGTACAGTCAACAGCACGTCAGGTTACCACAAACTGTCAAATATCCCCAATAGATAGTACACTCCTAGCTATATTCAAAATCCTGAACCAGTATCACTCAAAGAACACATTTATCTGTTATCTCTTTCAACCTCTCGGGTGGTTAATCAGTTCATGAAACTGAACAACTTTCCCCCAATAATAGGTCAATACGAAAAAAAAAATATTGAGTTCCCATACTAACTTCATCAACATATAGCGAATTTGATAGCCTAGTACCGAGCGGTGATAGCCCAGTTGGTAATGAGCCAGACTTGTAATCCGAAAGTCGTGGGTTCAAATCCTGGTGCGGGCTTGTACCATTAAATTCTTCTTTTCAGATTTATGTACGGATTTCTAATTATCACTTGCTCAACGATGAAGGAAAACATCGTGATGAAACCCGCCCGTCCAAGAAAATTTTCGAAAGACGAGCGGTCCACCAACCCGCATTGGGCCAGCGTGGTGGACTATGGACTGAATCACCTGCGTGTTTCGAAGGGAGGCCCGTGCCCCTCAGTGGGGACGTATACGGGCTGGTAAAAAAAAAATTGACCTATGTTCCTTCGGGAAAATTGTTCAGTTTCATGAACTGATTAACCACCCGAGAGGTTGAAAGAGATAAGAGGTAAATGTGTTCTTTGAGTGATAAGTACTGGTTCAGGATTTTGAATATAGCTAGGAGATTTGTTTTCATTCAGTATAAATAGTGTACTATCTATTGGGGATATTTGACAGTTTGTGGTAACCTGATGTGCTGTTGACTGTACAAAGGTATTTAGTTTTGAAAATTAATTGTAAAATTAGAAGTTACTAAAATTCAGGGAAATCTGTTGTTTAGGGAGTTTTATTGTAATTTGTGCGCATGCGTAAATTATGTTTTTGTGTATCAAAATTAATGAGCAAAGAATTCAAATATTCAGACATTTGTTTAAAAAACAAATACTCAGCCAGTGAATTTTTAGTGAAATATTTACACAATTATTTCACTAAATTTTACACACATACATCCACACACATACAAACAAACACACACACGCACGCACACACAAACGAACACACACACGCACGCACACACAAACGAACACACGCACGCACACACACGCACTCACACACACACACTCACACACGCACGCACACGCACACACGCACGCAGGCACACACACACGCACGCACACACACGCAAGCACACACACACACACACACACACGCACGCACACACACACACGCACACGCACGCACACACACACACACGCACGCACGCACACACAAACACGCACGCACTCACACACGCTCGCACACACACACACACACGCGCGCTCGCACACACTCACGCACGCACGCACACTCACACACGCACGCACACGTTCATACACATACACGCACGCTCACACACACGCACGCACGCACACACACACACACACACACACACACACGCACGCACACACATACACTCAGACACGCACGCACACACTCACACACGCACGCACACACTAACACGAGCACGCACACACACACACACACACACGCACGCTCACACACACACACAGACACACACACACACACGCACGCTCACACACACACACAGACACACACACACACAAACAGAAAACTACCTAATACACTCACATGCTGATTTTCTCTGTGTACTTGTTAATTTTAACTTATTAATCAATTTAATTTTTTAATACATCTATATATCTATATATATATATTCTATATCTATATATATATATTATAGCTAAAGCTAGTTTAACAATATAAATTTAAAAATTTGTCACTTTTGTCACCTCGATTAAATACATCAAAGGCCCCTGCGATACAAGCTCGACTCAGTGCAGGGGTCACAAGACAGCAGTTAAACATTTTGCACCTTACGATCGTGTTTTGTATATATTTTTTTGTAAACTGCCGTTTCAGTAATAATTATTATTATATTCGTAAAATAAAATCCTGAAAAGAAATACTTTTTGATACATCCCTACACGGAAAAGAAAGTGATAAGATCCAAAGCACCGTACCGTTGTGCTGTGGCGGCGTGTGCTGTGGGTGGTTCCGGTTGTCGCGGCCCCCCTCCGCGCGCCGCCCCGCGCTGTAGTACGTGTGGTCGCCCGCCGCCCCGCCCGACAGCAGCTGGTGGAAACAGTGTCAGTGCAACCGACACTACACAGTATCGATGGTCTATCGATGCTATCGATAGTTTGGTCTGCCATCAATAGTATCTTAAGCTATTGGCTATCGATACTATCGATGTTATCGATAGTCCTATCGGTATTCTTACTGTTTTATTTTGCTAAGTGAACAAGCCAAATTAATGAATTTGGGTGACACGCTTTGCTCTTAAAAGGCTGACCATTAGAAACGCAATTTATGTAACAACTTATTTACTATGTTCTGGCAAATAAACCATTCTATTGTCTACCCCCACACACCTGCATGGCGTGATGCCTGCGCCGCAGCGCGAGCGTGTGGCTGGAGTGCAGTGCGGAGCGCGGACTTCGCTTCGAGATAGCTGTGACGTCATCGTCGCTGTCTTCGTTGTATCGCCGCGGGGAGCCGCGCGCGCGGAGGGACACCCCGCCCCCCTACAAGACGTCATTTTAAATAATGTTTAACGCAGACATAACCTGATGCAAGACATTTCTTACATAACAATTATAGAAATAAGCAGCGCCTGATGTGTCGTCTCTCTCTTTGTATGTTTCTTTATTTATGTATATTGTGTAGAGGCCATTTCATTGCAAAAGCGCTCTTATCACAACAGCATAGAGTGCACGCGTGGGTAACCCGAGTAGCGGCCGTCCGTACAATAAACCGTAAATAAATAAATAACCTGCATAACCCGGAAGCATGCAAGATCGTCAAGAGCCTTGCGTGCTTCTGGGAGGACGTAGGCTGGCTAGAATAGCCAGCCCGAAACATTTCACGCACAATGGCCCAATCGAGAAGTTAAGTGCGGAAAACGCCCGAAAAACGTAACACAATAACCCCTGATATTTAGGACACAAAAAAAACTAAGACAATGTTTAAAAATGGCTGTATGGACTTAAAGATACTTTTGCCTTTCCAGGAAGGGATAAATTAAACAAAAAAATAAATAACATTAGTCAGTCCTAAATGACTTAAGACTATTCTATAGCGCCGCGAGCGTAGGAAAATAGGTATTTGGAGAATCATTCTCTGTCGCGACCGCGCTCGGCCCCGCTCGCAAACGTGCGATAGAGACAGTTGCAGCTCGGCTGTGTTTCTAGGTATTTTTTTGTCGAAAATCGCGTTTGGGGGGAAAACGTTTCCCAACCCCTAAACTGTACTAAATATACTACTTTTTGGTATCAATCTTTTCAGCAGAATATAATCTATGCCTCTATTTTTTGTTTTTTCCGAAAATTTACTTTATTTCTGAAATACAATGAATTTAAAATGAATGTTTTTCAAACCCAATAAAGCAAGATTACAGATCCTTATAACTTTTTATCTAAACAAAATTTTCAAAAAAGGAAAACATAGAGGCATAGTTTTTGATAGGGACAACAACATAGTGAAAAATTATCAAAATCGGAGAAGATTTAGGGGTAGCAAAACGTTTTCCCTTTTTGTATGGACATGGGCGCGGTAGTCGATCCTCTTAAGTCAATCCAGGTGGTGTTTTGATATTTTTAACCGACCTCAAAAAAGGAAGAGGTTTCTCAATTCGACCGTATATATTTTTTTTATGTATGTCCACGGATAACTTCATCGTTTATGAACCGATTTAGATTATTCTTTTTTTGTTGGAAAGGGAGTATCCCAAGGGTGGTCCCATGGTAAGGAAACCAGGATCTGATGGTGGAATCCTGAAGAAATTGAGGGAAACTCTCGAAAAAATTGTCTTTTTGGGATTGAGGTCGGTGACTCTTACGTTTTTGACGTGGAAAATTATCTCTTGTGTGGTAAAGCAGTTATTCCTTCTCTTAAATGGCTGAACCAATTTTGATCAAATATAGCTAAGAACCATCTCGATTATGTCAGCTTTCAAACAAAAAACAAACTGCATCCAGTCATTTGCCACAGACGAACAGATACACAGGCATACAAATACACACGTCAAATTAATAACACCCCTCTTGTCTTGTGGGATAAATCTTTACTAATTTGATAAGCGCAAAAGTTTGAATAGAATAGAAATGTTGTTTATGGATGGTTTGTATAGATCAGTATTTCCCAAACTATGGGTCGCGAGATGATTTTAGGTGGGTCGCGGTGGTGACACCAAAAAACGTGTGGTTCGGTCAACATCCGCACGTCGTGTGTCACTCAGCTCAGCCTACACGGTGGGGCGGCGCGGCGGGGCAGCGCGCGGGCTGCTGTGGCGAATGCAACTGGCTGAGGGATTTTCTTTTTATTTTTTTAAATTTTTAAGGAAGATACCATATCCTTTAACAAATTTTTAGGTCGAGGTGGGTCGCCAAATTTAGACTATCATTTTGGTGAGTCGCCGCTCAGTCAACTTTGGGAACCACTGGTATAGATGTTTGTTACTCTTTCACTCTCAAACGAATGGACCCCGGATTAACACATAGGCTACATAATTTTCTCAAATTCCCACAGGAACGAAGTCCCGGGCGGAAAGCTAGTTAACAAATAAATTAAAGTTAACAAACCTACAACTAAATGACTCTATTCTATTCTACTGTCAATGCAATTCTAGGAAGGGTATACTCACTCTACTCCGATGCGGTGGAGCTCGTCTCGTGCTCGAGGAAGGTCCGGCTTCATTGCTTTCTTGTCGTTGCCTGAAATAAACAACATGTTTGTTAATGTTTTGTAAAGCAGTGATAGCCCGTTGGTAAGACTAAGACTTGTAACTGAACGGTTGCAGGTTCAAATCTTGGTGCAGGCTCATATCACTAAATTCGTCTATTTATATTTATACTAGCTTCCCGCGCGGGACTTCGTTCCCGTGGGAATTCGGGAAAATCATGTACCCTATGTCCATCCCCGATAATGTAGGATTCTAATGGTTCACCACATCGGTCCAGTAGTTTCGGAGCCTATTCGATGCAAACAAACAATCAAATCTTTCCTCTTTATAATATTAGTATAGATAGATAGATACAGATAGATTTTTCATTCGCTATTACGAAAGGAGGCTCATGCCCAGGGTTGGCATGATTAAATCAGTTTTGATTAAATCATGATTTAAATCACGATTTAAATCAAGTGATTTTTTTCAATAAAAATCATTGATTAAATCAAGGCGTTTATAATTTTCTTATTGTCTTAGTAGATTGTATGACAAGGGAGCGAAATGGTGAGGGATTCAAAATACATCCGAGCTAAAAAATAATTCGCTCCCAAGTCATATACTCTACTTATCATACCCATTCTATGAGAAAAATAAATTAAGTAATTAAAAATATTTATTTAATAATGAAATGTAAAATTAAACAAATTACAAAATACACACTTGAGCAATTAGCTTTAGTTATTGTTAGTTGTTTTACTGAATTACAATTCTTGCATTTTTTTTAATAAGCACGGGGGTGCCACCGCCATACAGCCAGCACGTGCCAGCCAGTATCCATACAAATTGCGTTCCATTTCATAGGAATGACACATGTTCTAAATTCAATTCTCGTTGGCGGGGGTAAATGAACTTTCCAACCCGCCAATGATCTTCTGGCGGGCTGGAAAGTCCATTCCGACCCGCCAATGAGTTCTTATCAGAAATGAACTACTTATTTTGGTCCAACTTAAAGAGGAACAAAACGACACTTTTCGAATAGAAGGTATGAAAAATATTAAGTGTATTTTAAAGGCACAAGGAAAAAATCGAAAAAATCATGATCTTTTCGATTTTTTGAAAAAAATCAATGATTTTTGATTTTTTGCAAAAAATCGTGATTTATTCCAACCCTGCTCATGCCCCATGGAGGGACGTATACTATACGGGTTGATGACATTGACAAATACGTTTCGACACGGAATAATTTTTAGGTGAGTCCGTCTTTGTATGTTTCCAAAGGGACCCACGATAAGAGAAAATCTTCCTTCGTTATTGTGTAGGTATGTGGAAAACTTGAATATGCCTGTGTTGTCAGTTTATCCATTACAAACATACAAAAAATAAAAATCTTTCGTCTTTATAACATAATAATAATAATACGTTTATTTCTTCAGAACAGCACACACATACATTTAAAAAAGTTCAAAATATTCTTATCCTATTAAACAAGTTTAAGGTTGCATATGTCTGCCGCAGTGAGGAAAAAGGCCTGGGCTCAGCGACTAATGCCAGACTGATTATCAGGCTAACTAAGTAAGTGTAACTAAAACAAGCAGTGATAGCCCAGTTGGTAATGAGCCAGACTTGTAATCCGAAGGTCATTGGTTCAAATCCTGGTGCGGGCCTGTACCACTAAATTCATCTTTTCGGATTTATGTACGGATTTCTAATTATCACTTGCTCAACAACTTTGAGTATTTAACCAGACAGGAGTGGATATTACGCGCGTACCCCTCTGCCAAGTGCTTTCAAGGACACACGACCGGCGGTCGTATACGTTACACTAGCTGATGCCCGCAACTTCGTTTGCGTGTTAATTTTAAGTTTCGCGGGGGAGCGGTACTGCTAACGGACGTGTTTGCGTTACACTCGTCAATTTTTTTAAATTATTGAGTACAATTTCTAAACTTTGGAACCTAAAACTTATGCTAAAATTTTTCTAAAACTGTTCTCTTTCGAGTGGTGTTCACTTTTTCAAAAAACATTCAGTGGTTTTGCAAAATTAAGCAATTAATATTGTGTTGTGATCAGCTGTTTGATATAAAGTGCAGTGCGATGTGCGGACATTGACCTCTATTTGACTTTTACCTGCACTAGTGACGTATAATAGTCGCATATGATCATTACTTTTCATTTAAACGTTAAGAGCCCGGTGGTCGAGTGGCAGCGTAGTTTGTTTTGCAGTAGTGTTGCGCGGCTGACAAGGGTTCGCGCCCTCGATTGGGAATTGTGACTTTTTGGGTTTTTTTTTTTTTTTTTTTGGATTTGTTTATTTTTCAAATAAGTATGTCAGAAAGTAACAATTATTGTTCTGGATGTAGACAACCAATTAAAGACAAATGTTTTTTGTGCTGCCGTATTTGTCATCAGTACTATGATTTACTGTGTGCTAACGTGTCAGAGCAACGGTTTTTCAATACGCTGACTGGAGAACACAGAGCTAAATGGAAGTGTGCACTTTGTTTGAGTAAATTGCCTAGGGGAGATAATTCCAACACCCCGGTGCGACCTTCACCTGATGAATCCTCAAATGTCATGACCCGTCGGGGAGGAGATGTCATGAACAGTACACTCAATCAAACGAATTTATCTTTACTGGATACAACTCTCAATAACACGGCTCAAGACCCGACCAATGACCTTGTGACGGAGATGCGTCTGTTTCGGCAGGAGTTAGCTGCCACTAGACTACAAATGTCACTTTTGAATGAAACAATGAGCAAACTTGCATCTAGGCTGACCGAATGTGAGGACCGAGTGGACAAGTTAGATGAAAGGGTAGAAGCCCTAGAGCAGCGTTTGGATCGTGCACCGATTGATGATAACGTTTCATTATTGACCACATTAGATCAATTAAAGGCGGAACTTAACGAACGAGACCAGGAGTTACTGCAGAATGATATTGAAATCTCGTGCGTACCGGAACAAAAAGGTGAAAGCCTGCCGCATATAATCATTACACTGGCTAACAAGCTAGGTGTTAATTTGAGCGAACAAGAGATTGTTAATGCGGCTCGGGTGGGACGGGCTCCGGAGACGGCGGACGTCTTAGCAACTTCGTCACCAAAGCCGCGACTTATCGTGGTGCGGTTTGCGCGACGTGCTGTGCGGGATCAGATGCTGCAGGCGGCCCGCGTACGCCGTGGGGCCACCACCGAGGGCCTCGGCGTACCTGGCCCACCTAGACGATTTTATGTTAATGAGCGGCTAACTCGAAATAATAGAATTTTATTCCGTCGAGTTCGTGAAGTTGCTGGGCGTTTGAACTGGCGCTATGTGTGGTCACGTGACGGCCGCGTCTACGCTCGCCAACACCAGGGCACCGATGCACCACGCCATCGACTACGCTCTGAAGCCGACATTGTCCGTGTTTTTGGAAGCAAATCCGTTGGGTCCTCATAATAATAAACGAAGTGAATGGACTTCAAAAATAAACTTTTTGTTACTTTTTTTAGGAATTTTCCAAAGATTTTTTATAATAATGTATAATAGTTCTCGACTTACTTTCATGATTCTGTTTAGTTTGCTTGTATTTTCTGTCTTTTGCGAAATAAGTCATCACTTTTTTTATGCGCTATTAGTATTGATATTGATAAGGGTTTGTTTGCCTGTTTATTGTAGCTTTCTTGTATTATGTTATCTTTTGCATGATCTGTGTTTGTTATTTTTAAAATTGTTTTTTTTACTTTTATTTGATTACTTTTATGAAATGTGTCTTTACCTTTACTACTACCTGTATGTTATTATGATTTTAGTTTTTTCATGTGTGTGCTGTACCTGCGTAAAATTTGAGTATCTATACGCCAAACAGAACTTTACAATGTACATAATTATATCTGTGATATTTTTACTTACATTTTATCTATTTAAACTTATATTTATATACGTTTTACTTACTTATTTTAATATTATAAATATTACACATTGTTACCAGCAGTCTGCTATCTGTATTTTATTATACACATCTTTAATCCTTATCAATGGCTCCTAAAACGAAATTCTTTTGTTTGGGGCTGTATAATGCTGGCTCTCTAAATACAGGACATGATAATTTTCTAGTAGCGATGAACCGATTTAATGCTGACATAGTCGCTATCAATGAATCATGGCTTGGTGCGGGGCAGGAATCGTGTGCACCTGCGCCGCCCGGTTACCGTCTGCGCCGCCCGGTTACCGTCTGCGCCTTAGGGTGAGAACATAAAGAGGCGGGTTCCCGGTGCAGACACACCGGTACGGGTAGGTACCGATCCGTACAGGTAAAATATTCCAATGTTATCATATGCGCTCACACATAAAGAAACAGGTTGGGACTTGTCGGTACCGACTACATGGACAGGGTCATACTGGCTTGAACGTTTGTCGGAGTAGGGTGGTGTCTTTAAAATGGATATAGATAACGAAGTTCTCATTGCCTTAGTATTTGAAAGAGCATCTTTATGGGACAAAAAAAATAAGTTTTATAGTAACAGAAATGTAACTGATAAGTCTTGGAAGGAAATCAGTTCAGAAATGAAACAAGATGGTAAGTATGCTAATTTATATCATTCTTTGTTTTTATTCTGCAAAACAATTTTCTATGATTTATGGTATGTATGATTTATGGTAATATTTACACCTATATAATTACACAAGCACTTCGCCCGCGACTTCGTCCGCGACATTTTTTTTTGTCACAATATACAAATAAATGGTTGTTTTAATACTCGACCGCGATAGTTAGACGCATGGCCATAAACTCATTTTGACGTTTCATCAAATAGCTGCAGTAATTATTACCGCAAAAATATACAACGCATGTAGCATTTACGAAATATTTTCATTTTAATGTGGATATATTTTTACAATACTTTATTTTTTTTATTGGAGAGGCGCGATCTTGTGTTGTCTATGGTCGTGCATCTAATTATCGCGGTCAAGTAGTACTCGTCATAACTTCTGAACGAAAAGTTCGAACCGAGTAATTTAAAGTGGAATTTACACGTACATAATCAATCTTAATTATCAAACCATTTAAATAGATAAGGATTAATATCATGAAATATCACCACTATTGGATTCTACCCGTATATGAACTTAATAATTTAAACAAAAACTGTTATTGTGGCTTAACTATAACAGTTAGGCATATACCATCGAGGATTTTTTTGTGAGCAATCACGAGTACTATTAATACATAGAACACTATTAATAAAAATCGTCAATAGTTTTCACAGCACACGCAAAATAATTACTTTTATAGGAAACATTTTGACACCTTGGATTACATTGTTCCATTTTAGGTAGGGATGTCTTTTTTTTTAAATATCATATAGCCTATAATACTCGGTAAAGATGTAGCTGCTTTCTTATGCTGAAAGAAGTAAGTAAATTTAAAATCGTTCGAGTAGTTTTTCAGTTAAATCGTAACAAACTAAGAAAAAAAATCCTAATTATTCCTCTTTACAATATTAGTCAAGTTATATCATTCATTATCATACAATAATTGGTTATGCCGAAAATATAGAACAAAATTATTTCTGATATTTGTAGCTACATTCGAAGGTGGACTCAGTCTTTGATTGTGCCATCTTTGTCGTACAAGTTTTACAGGAGTCAAGTGTCTGTCAAAGCCCTCTTTATCAATAATTATGTTATGTAACAAACACATCGTTTTTACGATTTTGTCGGCCAGTTCAATATTAGTTTCTATGCATTTAGAAAGCAAGCGCCACTTAGAATATAATCTGCCAAATGCACATTCCACTACTTTTCTTGCTCGAGATAAACGTTTATTGAAATTTTCTTCATCCTCTGTTAAGTTACTCCCTTTAAAGGGTTTCATTAAATATGTTGTTAATGGATAGGCCTCATCACTTAAAAATACATAAGGAACAGACACTTGGGTACCAGGAAGATTAGAGGATTCCGGAATATCCAATAAATTATCATTGAGAAACTGACATAAGTCTGAAGCTCTAAAGGTGCCTCCATCGCTCTGTTTGCCATAGCCTCCGACCTCTACTATGATAAACTTATAATTGGCATCGGCCACTGCTTGCAACACCACGGAAAAGTACTTTTTATAATTATAAAACATAGATCCTGATTTCCTTGGACAGGTTATGCGCACATGTTTGCCATCTATACAACCTAAGACGTGAGGAAAGTTCCAAATATTATTAAAATCATTAGATATTGAGTAAAACATGTCTTTTGTAGGTATAGGCATATGCAGGGAATGCATTTCCTCCCATATTGCAACAACTGTCTCTTCTATAATTTTCTTAACTGTTGTCTTTCCCATTCTGAAGTTAGTTGAAAGTGATTTAAAAGATTCTCCGGTGGCAAGATACCTGAAAAAAGTACAAAAACATATTACATTATGTTACGCGATTTTTTTTTTCGTTTCCTGAAAAAAAATTCTGGTGATAATTGTTCAGTATCGTTGACTGAGCAACCCCTATCAGTTTGCGGGACGCTGTCCCTTACACCCGGTATGTATGGGCCGAAATATGAAAATAAATGTAGAACCACAAAATGTTGGGATACAAGGTGTCTGTCAATGATGCACCGCAAATTGTAAAGAAAGTCTATCATTTTTTCAATTTTCGTCCTGTATTTCTTAATGAAAGCAGTTTGGTATCATGGACAGAATATATAAGAAACAATAAAAAGCGAAGCCGCGTATAAAATAAATCGTATATTAGGTTTTTGAGCACTGCTCCACAGGGCTGTCAAACTAGTTTGTTCGTACAACTAGTTCGTGTTCGTTTGACATAAATTTACCTTTATTTTATGTTTCAGAAAATAAATTGAGAAAAAGATGGAGGTATCTGAGGGATCAATTTGGTGTAGAGTTTGGAAAGATACCACCTTCTCGCTCAGGAGACGAGGCAACTTCAGTTTGTCCGAAATGGCCCTATTTTAAGTCTCTCCTTTTTCTCAAAGATGTTGTAAAGCCACGATCAGCTAGTGGGAGTTTAACTCGTCGAAAACCACTACCGTCACCAGTTACAGATCAAGGTGCTGAAACAGCAGATACTGAAACTAGAAGTTCTACACATGACAGTGATTTTTCTCCCTCACCTTCACCAAGGCATCAGGAAGATGATCATGAAAGTGGCCAACCGTCAACTTCTTCGATGTCAATATCTCAGCCCACCCCACAACAAATAAAAAGGCCTAAAAAATCAATTAATGACCAAATTTTGCACATTGAACATCAAAAACTAAATCTGTTACAAGAAAAACAAAAATCCCGAGCCCGAGAGAATCAACCAAATGAAGATAATGAACATATTTTATTTTTTAAAAGTTTGATACCACATATTGATAAAATTCCCCAGCATATGGTTCTTTCTTTTAGAAACCGGATTCAAAGTGTCGTTGAAGAGTTTGCGTACACATCAAATCCGCTATATAATCGATCTACTCATAGCTCCATATCTAATTACTCATACCTATCCGCTGACGATTCCCGTAACAGCTCTACACCGCCCAACACCGCGTCGATACCCAACCTGACGACCCAAAGCCAAGATAACCAAAATTTGGCAGAATTCTACTGTTCAGAAACCAACCCGCCGCCGCCGCCCAACACCGTGTCGATACCCAACCCGTCGATCCAAAGCCAAGATAACCAAAATTTGGCAGATTTCTACAGTACATATCAAGAAATATAAGAATAGTAATTGTTAATGTTCATGGTTTGATTATTTTCTGATTGTCATTAATAAATAATTTTAAATCTTGTGAAAAACACTTCATTCGTGTTTCATTTGTCATAAATTGAGCCCTTTACAAACGCAGCTCGAATCAGTATACGCAAAGAATTACGATACTTATACAATTCGCGTTATTTAAAAATGTTGTTTAAGCTGAAAGGAGTTTAAAAAATCATCAGCATGAACAGGTTTTACTATGAGTGCAACTTCAAAATCGTGAAAGAAAAAAGTCAGCTGTTGTGCCATACAAATGATCTATAATACCTATATTTTTCAGCCAAAATGTATAAAACAGCTGATTTGTTCTGGCGATATCGAAATTGGTTCCATGGCAGAAGTAATTGGTATTGATGAGTTTTTTTACTTCCTTCCAGCTTAAACACCAGTTTTTAGATAATCCTGTATTTCTCATAGTAATCTTCAGTGGTCAAATACTGGGTGTAAGGGACAGCGTCCCGCAAACTGATAGGGGTTGCTCAGTCAACCAAACTGAACAACTATCACCAGGTTTTTTTTCAGGAAATGAAAAAAAATATTGCTTTTCCATACAAATTGGTCTCATCAAGGTCGTCATTTTGTATGAAAAAGCAAATATTTTTTTCATTTCCTGAAAAAAAATCCTGGTGATATTTGTTCAGTTTGGTTGACTGAGCAACTCCTATCAGTTTGCGGGACGCTGTCCCTTACACCCCGTATAGGCTTTTCTTTTGGTAAACGACGCCCGACTCAGTGATGATACTACTCATGAATGCGAACAACTTTTACAATGGGACCAACTTTCCTACTCGAAAAAAAAATCAGCTATTCCATACATTTTGGTCGTAGGTATTGAGTTTTGTATGAAACAGCTGATTTTTTTCGAGTAGGAAAGTTTGTCCCATAGTAAAAGTTCTACGTATTCGTGAGTACTATCATCCCTGAGTCGGGCGTCATTTATCAAAACAACAGCATGTATATATGATAAAAAAGTATACTACACCTTTCTGTTATACAGCCTGTACTTATTATAAAAATTAAAATAATTTGATTTACTTACCTTATGGTGACAACTAGTCTTTCTTCGGGTGAAATGGGTTGACGATGCCAGTTACACCAGTTCTTAGTTAAGAGATGTTCTATTTTATTTAATACGTAGTTGAATGTTTCTGGTGTCATCCTAGTATAATCATAAAACGCGTCATCATCAAACTTTAAATCTTTTAGAAACAAATGGTGATATGAACCATATTTATTTCTTTTACTATTAATATTAGATACACCGACCGTCCTTCTTTTTCTTAATTTTAAGTAAACACTATCCAGAAGGAAATCGTCGTCCGACGAACTCGAAGCCATGATGGTCAATAAAGACAAATTTACCTGTTTCTTTATGTAAGGTATCCTGCACCGATCCGTACCGACCCGCACCGACAAGTCCGTACCGGAATACCCGCTTCTTTATATTCTCACCCTTACTCCGCGACCGCAGGTGATGCGCGGTGGACGAGGAGGGGGCGTAGGGTTTTATATAAAAAAGGATATTCGAGTTCGTTACTTAAAAAATGTCGATAACTCTATAGAACAAATGTGGCTTTCTACTAAAGTTAATGGCTATACTTTGGTTATTGGTACTGCTTACAGACCTCAGTGGATGAATGCTGATACATTCATAGATGCTTTGACTGGTTCGGTTTCAGAATTTTCTCATTATGATCATATGATCTTGATGGGGGATTTTAACTTTAATATGCTTGAGGAAAATGACAGTAAGACAGTTAAGTTCAAACAGTTCTTACACTGTATGGATCTGCAACAAGTAGTTTCCGAACCCACACACTTCACTGACCATTCGGAGTCACTCATTGATGTTATCTGCACTAACTGTCAGGTTCGACAACTATCAGTCGACAATATCACAGGTTCTATAGGACACTCAATGGTCAATATTACAATATCTCTAAAGAAAATTAAAATACCACCAACAGTTGTTACATACAGACCTCTTAAAGATATTGATATGGATAGTTTTGATAGGGACCTTAATGCCATCAAATGGGAATCGATATGCAGACTGTCGTCTGTGAATGACATGGTTTCCAATTTCAACTCTTTGATTTTGGAATTGTTTGACAGGCACGCCCCAGTTAAAACCTTTTATGTCAAAAAAGATCGTTCCCCCCCTTGGATCACAGACACCATTAAGCTCATGATGGATCTACGCAATAAAGCTTATGTTAGAAAAAAACAATCAAACATGGATTCGCACAGACAGTATTATAAGGATTTAAAAAGCTTAGTAGAAGTTAGTATTTACAATGAAAAACGTGCTTTTTTTAATTATTATATAAATTCTAATGTTAACGACAGTCCCAAATTTTGGAAAAACTTAAAAAGTAAGATATTACTGGACCCAAGTAAGAATGATAGCCTTCCCGATTGCTTTAATGATCCAGATATGATTAACAATCATTTTCTGGATGTTCCTGATTATAGTCTGGACGAATCTAATTCAGAAAAAAATAAGTTTGATACTAACTCATTCGGTTCTGCTACTTTTACCTTGCAAGCAGTAAGCGAGACGGATGTGTCCAAATATATACTTTCTATTAAGTCAAACGCTATGGGAAGTGACAATATTGGTAAGGATATGATAATTTTGACACTTCCGAGAACATTGCCTGTAATTACTGCGATAGTGAATAAATCATTACACTCGGGTGTTGTCCCGAACCAGTGGAAAAATGCATTAGTTAATCCATTGCCTAAGGTTAATAATCCAAGTTCATTAAAAGATTTAAGGCCAATCAGCTTATTGCCATTTCTATCTAAGGTTTTGGAAAGGGTTGTATATTGTCAACTTACGAGATATGTGGAACAGAATAGTATCCTCCCTGCTCTCCAGTCTGGTTTTCGTAGAGGTCGTGGTACAGTTACTGCTTTGCTTGACGTGACTGATAATATCCTGGCGGAACAGGATCATGGACGTGGTACAATCTTAACGCTATTGGACTTTTCTCGAGCCTTTGATAGCATCAATATATCTCTTTTAATTTCAAAACTTAGTTATTATGGACTGGACTTTTTGACCATAAAATGGTTTAGGAGTTACCTTCACAATCGTTTTCAGTCAGTGAAGCTTAGGAACGGGGACGGTGCAAATATTATTTCCGAACCCAAACTTGTTGAACGTGGAGTCCCCCAGGGATCGATACTTGGTCCACTCTTATTTATTATATACAGTGCTGATTTAGCTAAAGAAGTTAATCATTGCAAGTATCATCTTTATGCCGATGATGTTCAGCTGTACTTGTCGGAAGTTCCAGAGAGAATGTCTCAAGCAGTGCAAAAACTTAATCAAGATTTGGATCGAATAGCAAATTGGTCACGTAGAAATGCTCTTGTACTGAATCCCAGTAAATCTAAATTTATGATACTTGGCTCCAAGGCACAGGTTAAAAGAATCTCTGACGTGGCCCCTGTGGTCAGTGTTCTTGGTCATAGTATTGATCGTATCGAGGGGGCAAAAAACTTGGGTGTTCTGTTCGATAGTCGTTTGCGTTTCGAAAGTCATATTGAAAATCTCGTAAGGAGTTGTTTTTATAGATTAAAAGTTTTGTACAGAATACGTTCCTTACTATCAGAAAGAGCCAGAATCGCTGTCTGTGAGTCTCTAGTTTTGTCTCGACTTAATTATGGAGATTTGGTATATGGTCCTCGACTTTTATATAAAACAAGTCGATTGATTCAGAGAGTCCAGAACGCTTGCTGTAGATTTTGTTTTAATGTTCCTCCAAGAAGCCATATAACTCCTTTCCTTAATAATGCATCAATTTTGAATATGGAATCACGCAGACAGCTTCATCTTGCCTCTTTAATGTTTGATGTAGTCAAATTCAAAAATCCCGAATATCTTTTCTCAAAATTAAAATTCCCCCATTTCAACACAATTTATAATCCAAGATTGTTGCGACCTCCACTATCCGTACACATACACCGTACTGTGGCATTCACTGGCAGTTTTCGCTACCATGCTACAAAGTGTTGGAATAATATTCCACCACCACTGAGGGCTTTAAAAAATAAATTTACCTTTAAGAAAATGATAAAATCATTTCTTTTAGAAAATCAAAAACTGGGCTTGTTAAAATGATTTGCATTAGGTAGCGATAACTGAGCCAATTGGGTGCTGTGTGTGTTTTTATATTCCATTGCGTTGGATAAATAGTTTTATATCTAGTCACACTTGTCATATATTTTATCTTGTTTTATATTACACTTTAAACTGTTAAATTAATATATTTTATAATGTTTTTTAATATTATGTTTAATTTTATATCTCATTGCATGTATTTTAATTATTATTATTAACTAATAGTAACTTTTATACTCCTGCCTTTTTAGTATACGTGTTACTGTACTGTTGGCTGTTCCGTTCCTGCGCTGGCTTTAGGCAGTAGCTGAAAATCAGCGATTTGCTTTTTAGCAATACAAACGCTGAGCTATGGCCTGTTTGCGCTGCTACAGCACACACATTTAACTTTTATTTTATTTTTCCTCTCTTATGTATGGTAACTTGCATTAAGTTTATATACACTTCTGTTAATTTGCACTTGGAATAATTGTGCATGTGTGTGACTGTGCAGACAAATAAACTTTTTATCTATCTATCTATCTATCTAATTATTTTTTTTGTACAGAGTACACAGATTGAAAACATCTATCTTACGTGATTTAGATTTTTACATACAAAAGTTTTTTCCCGCTAACTCCCGTTCCCGTGGGAATTTTGCAATACCCTGTTGCAACTAAGCTTTAAGTTTACTAAGGTACCTGCATGCCAAATTTCAAGCGTCTAACTTAAGCGGTTTAGATTTTTCATACAAAAGGATTTTCCCGCTAATTCCCGTTCCCGTGGGAATTTCGGGAATTCCTTTCTTATTGCACCTCTACGGTACCTAAGTTACGTCCCTTCCAAATTTCAAGTGCCTACGTTTAGCCGTTTAGGCTGTGCGTTGATATGTCCGTCAGTCTAGGTATAATTTCTCCCGTTTTTTACACATTTACCACTATATCTTTGCTCCTATTGGTCGTAGCGTGATGTTATATAGCCTATAGCCTTCCTTGATAACTGGACTATCCAACACAAAAAGAATTATTCAATTCGAACCAGTAGTTTCGGAGATTAGCGCGTTCAAACAAACAAACAAACAAACAAACTCTTTAGCTTTATAATATTATATTAGTATAGATAAAACTAGTTGCCGCGCGGACTTTGCCATTCGCCGAGTAGTATTGCGCGTGGCACGAGTTCCAAAGAAAATGCCTACTTGTAGTGTTTTTCGGTGCAAAAAAAGGTCAGAGACATCAAGTCTGCAGAAGGATGGTACTTCTTACCATTTGTAAGTATTATTTTATCTAAATATTACCGAGATTAAACTTAATCAGTTTATAATTTAAATAACACGACATTCATTCAGCTATATAACAATACATCACATTGTTTTGATCGTTTTTTACATTAAAACCCTATTTAACATTTTTTATAATCGAAGAAACTGTCATAATGTCCAAGCATCAAATACTCAAATTGTTATTTTAGCTGTACAATAATGTAGGTAGTTCTATTTTACTATTTTTTTAGTATACAAATTACCGATTTTTTACATTCTAGTACCTTCCAAAATTAAGTCATAACTACCGAGCATATAACTGAAATATAAGTAATAAATATTTAAGTCCAGGATTTTATAAAATTCTATACAATAACTTACTTACAAATAAATAATAGAAACACTAAAAAGCACTATTAGTCATTTAACTTTAATATAAATATCTAAGTATTCTACTGTTTTAATTTTAGGTTATTTATAATGGTCACACACCGGACGAAATTAGTGATGGGGTGGCACAAATACAGAATTGATATCGATGTTTCGGTACTTTGACGTATATTAATACTAGCTAAGCTGTACTGTACACTTTTACAGATTTCCAAAAGAACCGGGTATTCGGGCTGCGTGGGTCGAAGCCTGTGGAAATCATAACATGTGGGAACCTAAACGTCTTAGTACAGTTTGTTCCGACCATTTTGATTCTTCATGTTTTATTTCTAAGAATAAAAGAAAATTGAATCCGAATGCAGTGCCAACATTAAAATTATTTAAGGTGAGTGGCTTATATTTTTATTTATCATAAGTAAGTACACAGAATATGCAGCATAATTTGAGACTCTTACAAAATAGTCAATGCAATTCTGTATTTATTCCCCCAACAAAATCAGAAGACATTTTCAAAATTATCAAATCATTGAGGAACACTCATAGTACGGGATATGATGAAATAGCTACGGTAATAGTGAAAGATGTTGCGCTTATAATTTCATCTCCGCTTAGCTATATTGTAAATCTCTGCATAGAACAAGGTAAATTTCCCACTAAATTGAAGTTGACAGTAGTGAAACCGCTTTATAAGAAAGGTGACAGAAAAGATATAAATTGCTACAGACCCATAGCCTTAATTCCTGTGTTCTCTAAAATATTCGAGAAAGTCTTGTATGAATCTCTATATACCTTCACAGAAAATTACAATATATTAGCACCTAATCAATTTGGCTTTAGGAAGGGTAAAAACATTGGCTCAGCTGTGTATAAGTTATTAGAAGGCATTCTTACGGGTATGGACAGAAATTTGTTAACTATAGCACTCTACATGGACATTTCAAAAGCTTTTGATTGTGTTGATCACAAATTACTGTTGCAAAAAATGTATGCCTATGGAATAAGAGGAAATGTTCATCAACTTGTGGAATCATATTTGATTGATCGACAGCAGATTACAGAAATTACCAAAGTATGCCCAAAAACTAAAACAGAAGTTGTCTACAAATCAACTCCTAAATTAATCAAGTATGGCGTACCGCAAGGTAGCGTTCTAGGACCACTACTTTTCTTATTGTATATAAATGATTTGCCGTCTGTTATTAAGTATCCTATGACATTGTTTGCTGATGACAGCACAGTATTATTTGTTGGAAAAAATGTAAATGACATAGTATCGGACATTAATAATTCTTTGACATGTATAATCGAATGGCTTAAAAATAATAATCTTAAAATAAATCTTGACAAAACTAAAATTATGAACTTCAGACAGCGGCATAGTAATTTTAACATTAATGTCAATTACATGGGCCGAAATATTGACGAGATAGAAGACACTAAATTCTTGGGCTTACTTATTGATAGACGTTTAAATTGGAAAAAACACGTTGAATATATATCAAACAGACTTAATCAATCTTCGTATGCTATGCGAAGATTGAGTCATTCAGTCAATGAAAACAGTCTTTTAGCTGCTTATCACGGTTATATCGCGTCTATACTCAGATACGGTTTGATATTTTGGGGAAACTCAACGCATGTTCAACGTGTTTTCATAGCCCAGAAACGTTGTATTAGGTCAATGTATAATTTAAGAATTGTTGAGTCATGTAAACCATATTTTAAAGAAAAGAGATTATTATCCCTACCTAGCATGTACATTTATGAGTGTTGTGTTTTCGCTAAATGTAACCTACACTTGTTTAAGTTCCACACCAGAGAGCGTATAAAAGATAAAATGGAGTTATTACCTTGTAAAACTGCCTTAATGCACAAAAATGTTATTTTTAGAATCCCACTCATTTACAATAAAATACCAAAATTATTACGTGACATTAATGATATAAACTGTTTTAAATTTAAATTATTTGACTTGTTGAATCAGAAATGTTATTACTGTGTAAACGAGTATCTAAATGACAACTCTTTATAGATGCTTAAAAAATGTTGTATGCCCGAGAGGCGGGAAATAGCTGTACCTTTACTAACAACCACTGTAACCTGTTGTAATACCTATTTTCCACAATAAATACATTGATTTGATTTGATTTGAAGAATCATTACAGGAATTCCCAATTCAATCATGTATTTGTCAACATAGTTTACATTCTAAAAACAACAATTTATCAATGTAAAACAGTATAGATAATAGATTGATTAGCCAAATATTATCTTTGATTATTTAAATTCATCGATAGTATGAATATCGATAGTGTCATGCACTGTTCCATTGAAATAAAACCAGAATAACTTGGCCTTTGTTTGGATACAGTTTACTATAAAACAAGAGTCTATTTATACTGGACTGTTGTTTACGTATTTTATAGACGTTTATGTGTGCGATTGTTACAGTGTAAGCTAGTGTTCGTAAATTTTGACTATTGCAAGAGTGAGCGTGTGTAGCGACATGATCAAAGAAATGCGCTTGTAGGCAACAATTATTTAGTGTGTGTTACCTCGTCCCCCGCATCTATTGACAGACTTTTTTGCTAAGGCGCGAGCCGCTATATCCACTCCTGTCTGGTTAAATACTCAAAGCTCACAACGGTGAAGGAAAACATCGTGATGAAACCCGCCCGTCCAAGAAAATTCATTTTCGAAAGACGAGCGGTCCACCAACCCGCATTGGGCCAGCGTGGTGGACTATGGACTAAATCCCCTTCGTGTTTCGAAAGGAGGTTCGTTCCCCTCGGTGGGGACGTATATGGGCTGATAAGAGAAGAGAGAACTAAAACAAGTCTTACCTATACAGAAAGAATTTTAGCGGAAATGAAAATGGGGTTGAACCCGCGACCACAGGATTTTCTAATTGTAAGACGGGCTGGTTTCCGCAACTCGACGTCAACATGCGCCTATTTTGCGACCACAGGATTAGATCTGGTAGTCTAACAGTTAGAACACCAGATCTAATCCTGGTGCGTGCGGGTTCAATGTTACACACTTAACCAATCGAGAACAGAATTCTAGCACAGTACTTGTGGACGGTGGTGCCTAAACTAGTGTCTGTACTATAATAGGTCACCAGGCCTGCCCGTACAGTTAATACAGATAACTTCAGCTACGACAATCAGTGGATGTAGGTAGCAAGAAATCACTAAAATGCGAAATCCAAAGCTGCAAGTGAAAAACAAAACAAATCATAATTTTACCTATACAGATGTAGCGGCGCGTCATCGTCAGTGGAGTATCTGGGCTTGTAGGAGCGATCCGACTCGTAGTGCTTCACGGAGCCGACGCCCGCAGACTCCGAGGACGACGATGACGTCGATGTGGCCGCCGTGAACCGCTCGCGGGTTCTGGAAACAATAGAGTAGGTTAGATCGTCTAATACAGGGGTTCCCAACCTTTTTTTGTCTACTGCCCACTTTAAGAATAAATTATTTTTTAACGCCCCCCTTTTTAAACATACTTAAAAACCGCTAAGTACTTATAACTGATTATTGAAACGCAACTTTATAGTATTCGGACAGAGTATCTTTTATTGAAAATAAAACAAACATAATCAATTCTTATATAAAAACTAATGTGAAGGTTGAATCTGATGCTGTTCAATAAGTTTGTTGATATCAGGTTCCAATTTACTCAAAAACAGCCGCAAGTCGCCACGTTCGGTAACACGCAAACGATTTCTCTTTTTAGTAAGCAGCGTTGCCACAGCACTAAATCCACGTTCACACAAATATGACGATGGGAATGCTATCAAGAATCGTTGAACAATTGACCACAATCCAGGGTACAATTGCAGGATCGGTTTTTGTAGCCAAAATTCTTGATATCCATTTTTGAACTTGATTTTTATTTCTTCGTTTGTTGTCAATTCTATAAGTTCTTCTTCCAGCTGAGGTGACATTGCTATGTTGACATTTGAAAATGGATCCAACACCCAGTCTGGTATTTCCAAGTTTAAAATGTCCTGGTATCGTTCGGTGAAGTCAATGTGGAGGTTTTCCAAATGTTGGCAGTAGGCAAACAAGTCGTCGTTACTGCAGGATACTGATAAATTCGGAAAATTGTGAAACTCACGTCTGCCCATATTTTTTTTGTGCAGAAGCAGTTTGGCTGCGAAAGCAGCAACGACATTTTTTGTTTTAATTAAATTTAGTTCATCGCCTTGCAGTTGGAGGTTCACGTCGTTGAACAATTTATACAGGTCTGTCATGTAAGCTATATCATTCTTTGATGTTATGAGCTTGTTGCGCAGTTCTGTATCTTTAGTTTCCAAGAACTCTATCACAGAGTCAAACAGGTTATAAAATCGAATCAGACAATTGCCTCTTGACAGCCAACGAACTTCAGTATGAAGCAACAAACGGTTGAAATCTTCGTCATTAGTAACACAAAGCTGATGAAATAATCTATCATTCAAAGAGCTGCTACGGATTTTATTGAATGCTTTGATGACATATTGCAGTGATTGAAATAGTCGTTCACTTAAGTTTCTAGCAACCAAATGTTGTCTATGAATAACGCAATGTATAGCAAGGACATCTGGAATTTTATTTTTTACGTACGCTATGAAGCCTTTATGGCGCCCTGTCATAGCCGGAGCGCCATCCGTAGCAACTTGTATAATATTTTTCAAAGGAATCTCTTTTTCTTCACAAAACTTTTCCAATGTATTGAATATGGTTTCGCCTTTTGTATCTGTCTCCAAATTTCTGGCAAACAATAGTTCTTCACGTATTTTCTCATCTTTAATAAACCTCACGTAAGATAGCAACAACGCTTCATTAGTTGGTAAAGTGGACTCATCGAGCTGAATTGAGAATTGACTAGTCCTCAGATGATTGCACAATGATTCTTCAATGTTTTCAGCCATTTCATCAATTCGTCTTTGCACAGAATTATTACTCAAAGGAATTTTTTGGATAATATCTGCGGCCGGTTTATGAAGCACAGTAGTTATTACTTCCTTTATTGCTGGCAAAATTAACTCTTCTCCGATGTTGTGTGGTTTGCCTTTTTGAGCAATTAACAAAGGGATATTGTACGAAGCTCGAAGTCCGTCGTCATCTTGCTTAGCAGCCGCCGAAAATAGTTTTGATACACTTGGCTGAGTATTATGCTTCTTCTCTAGGTCTTGAAAATATGCTACATTCTTGTCTTTCTTATCTGGATGCATTTTATTCAAATGACCTTGCAGTCTTGAAGGCTTCATTGCTTCGTTCGAAAATGTTTTTAGACATAGAAGACACAAAGGCGACGACGGGTTTGTGGGATTTTCAATAAATCCGAATTTAATATATTCCGCAGAGTATTGCCGTCTCTTCTTTTTTACTTCCGACATTGTTTTGTTTTGAGAAATACGTAAGTGGTATAATGAAGTACTGCTTATCTATTATGCGCGAAACCGCAAATGAAAATAAAATAAATTTACGTCGTTTGTATAGGATTGCATAAGGAGCACGCACCAACAGGAATAAGACAAACGTGCATAAACTCGTTTATCTCATTCGACGCCCAATCGTACTCGACAAGCAAGAACAAGTATTATAGAACCAGCCGATTGATACAGGAATGTACAAATCGGATTATTTAACAAAAACTTGTTAAAACATGATTGCCCACGGTCTATTATATCGAACCGAGTTTGAACTATATCTTAATTAATATTAGTTGATGTTCACAAGATGTAGTCGAGAGTCGAGAGCTCAGTCGGTATCTAAGAGTCTTCCTAGCTAGGTAGATGAAATTATAAATCGACCCCAAAGCCCTACACAACGCCCCCTTTTTTTTTCTGGGTCTCTTACCGCCCCCCTTTAGGCCTGCAGCGCCCACAAGGGGGCGTTATCGCCCACGTTGGGAAAGACTGGTCTAATACAACATCATTCAGCCGTGTGGTGATCGGTTGAGAATAGCACCACCCCATTTCTTTCCGTGGGTGTCGTAAGAGGCGACTAAGGAAACACTAATGAGACCTACCTCCTATTAATCCACCCCAGGCAACGACACTTCAATTTGTTCTGAATCTGAGGTGTCGTCCTATGGTCTCATGCGGTGTGGTAGGCTCTGTAAAGGGCCGTCTGGTTCGCGACCACCCTCCTACTGAAGTCCGACGCCAAACAGCTTGCTGTGTTCCGTCGGTGCGTACGAGTACCAGTGCCTTAATAGGCATTTTCTGGGTTAACTCGCTCCATCATCGACCTCATCTATGACCTTGGTCATTGAGGTCAAGAGTTAACCCATGTTATAATAAAAAAAAACATTACAAGGAGACCTAGAGGCAAAAGAAACATGCAGGCAGGAATAAACCTGGGTGCACCTGGCCGAGGATAGAGAAAGGTGGGGGAAGCTAGAGGAGGCCTACACCCAAACGGGGTCCACTTAAACTAACCATACTAACACTAATTTTAAGTTTAAACTTAACACATTAATTAATTCATTAATTCAAACAATATGTAATCTAAGTATACAAGGTGATAAAAAACCTCCTAGCTATATTCAAAATCCTGATTTGCCTAAACGTAGACATTACTCCTACACCAGGCACGCGAGGGGTGCGGGTAGCGCTCGGGGGTGCACCGGAGTAGTGTCTACGTTTAGGAAGAAAAAACCATTCTCACCGAAAAAAATGTGTTCTGTAAGTGATACTGGTTCAGGATTTTGAATATAGCTAGGTTTTTTTACAACTTGTATTAAAACTGTATTAAAAGTCAAATAAAAAGGATTTTTATTTTATTTTTATTTCTAACTGGGACTAGGGAATCCGGGAAAATTATGTAGCCTATGTTACTCAGGGATAATGTAGCATCCTAATGGTGAAAGAATTTTTGAAATTGGTCTAGTAGTTTTTAATTTTATTCGTTACCTGCAAAAATAAAAATCTTTCCTCTATATAATATTAGTATGGAATACCACATTATAAATTCTTCCACGCTGGACTGGGAGTGAAAGAAAAACTTAGAATGTGCCAGCTGCCTACTCTTCCCAGGCATACTTTGAAAGTCGGTAAGTGGGAGGCGAGGGTTTTGCTGTATTGTGGGCGAAAGGCTGCCCACCGCTCACCACTATACGTCATGTTTCATCTTATAACCCTCAGAATTTATGTCAAACGTGGCATCAAGTGGTTCTGTACCACTGTGCTCTGCCTACCCCGTATGGGATTGCATGCGTGATCGCATGTAATGTATGTATCAATTTCATTATTACAATGGATTTCTAAACTGTCAGATTTGTTATTTATTTATTTATTTATTTAGTTTAGGATCTCCAACAGTGGAGTCATTTTACATCTTAAAAGAACTTACACAAAATAAAAATTGTGAATGCTCCAGTAATTATAGGAGAACAATATTTATAATACAATATTATAACAATATTTATAATTTATAATATTATATTAAACAATATAATACTGGTTCAGGATTTTGAATATAGCTAGGAGGTTTTTTGTCACCTTACATATTGTTTGAATTAATGAATTATCGTCAAAAGTAAAATTTTTAATATAAAATAAAAAGTAATGAATATACAGGGCTTTAGGTATCTCTCTTTCAACCTCTCGGGTGGTTAATCAGTCCATGAAACTGAACAACTTTCCCAAGGAACATAGGTCAAAATACGAAAAAAATAAAGTTGAGTTCCCATACAAACTTCATCAGCATATAGCGCATTTTGTATGGGAGATCAAAATTATTTTTTTCGTATTTTGACCTATGTTCCTTGGGGAAGTTGTTCAGTTTCGTGGACTGATTAACCACCCGAGAGGTTGAAAAAGAGATACCTTAATCCCTGTATAAAACTAGATATACTCTGCCTACCCTGATAGGCAATAGGTGTGATATAGCATTGATTAATAAAAAGAATAACTCTAAATTAAATAAAAAAAATCATCTCCTACATTCAATTTATTAAAACTTTGAAACTGCTGAACCAATTTTGATCAAATTTAGCTAAAATCTCGATTTAAGTCAGCGTTCAAACAAAAAAAACGCATCAAAATCGGTCCATTCGTTTAGGAGCTACGATGCCACAGACAGACACATAGATACAGAGATATACAAATACACAGACATACAGATACACAAGTCAAACTTATAACACCCCTTTTTTGTCAGGGGTTAAAACTAAAAAGGATGATATAAAAAAATATGCTCTGCCTACCCCAATAGGTAATACGTGTGATAGCAGTTCTAAACAATCAGAAAAAGCATAACATCAGTAAAAACATGTTGTTTAGCAACACTTGGTTTTTAATATAGCACAATACTATCTTATTTGGAAGGATTATACTGTTCCTATAACCCTGCCAAGTCAAGTGGTGCCCACTTATTTCAAAGTGTAGGTAATAAACCACTTTCCGTTGAAATTCTATGTATGTACCAACGAGTTCATAGTGTACCAGAATTTTTAAATAAGTTCCACAGACGGGCTGATTTTGCATAGCGAGACTCCCCAAATGATTATGATCAGCAAAACAACACGAACATTCTTTAGAACAATCATAAACTTCCGCTTGGTTGAATTAATTTTTTATGTTATCTCTGGACTACTCATAAAGAAAAACCTAGTAATAACTGAAGGCTGAGCGCACATACATTAAAAAAAACTTACCTCCACTGTAGGTAAATATAAAAAAAAGCATGTTAGAGATAAAAACTTATTAAAACACTAAATAAATATAACCTATTGGGCTGCCCCTTTTGCCGACCAAAGGGTGTCGCAGCCATACAAAAAAATTAAAAATTTCAAAAAAGTCCCGTGGGCTGCTTTTCCGACACTCCGACCGACCAAAATCACGCGTAACCCACTCAGATTATTGATGAGGTAAGAATTGAACACTAGATAATGAACTCCTGCCACGCAGTCACCATTTACAAAAGAGGGTAGGTAAAATATAAACGTGGTACCTACTTCGAAAATCGTGGTCACAAAATCAGTGCTAACCTAAAGATAATAGTTACGAATGCATATTACGAGATTCAATAATGCTCCATGAGAGGTTTTAACAGTTTACAAACTAAAAATAAGTAGTTTTCATCGAATAATGAGGATTTTAAAGTACCGGAATTCTCGGCGGTGTGTCAAAGTTAAATGCACCAGAAAAGAAACACGAAATTTGCTTAAAACGAGCTAAGATTAGCTATATCAGAAATAAAAGCCACTCACCAGTATATATTTAATTAAATCTGCGTAAATCCTCAGGAAAACCATCTTCTCAACTTAGCGGCGCACGAGCAAGAGAAACTTTCCGGAAAGTGTTTTTTTTTGACATTACAGTGTGACCAGGTGTCATAAGACGATTCTGTCATAAGATTACTAAAAATGACGTGACGGCAATGAATTCTTAACCCTCGTTTAATAAATTTAAGAGCGAAGACTAAAGGCCGTTTGTTTAATAAAGATTCGCACTGTACGAAAACAATAAAACATTCTATAAATTGAAAATAAAAACAGTAAGAAAAACAATAATTGATTGCAAAACTACCACGACGAAATAATATCGCAACTGGTAACACTGATGCAAAACACCGCGAATGTTTGAAATAGCAAAATATTACTATTTTAGCTTTGAAAAAGGCACCGGTTGCCGATTGAGCTGAAATTTGGTATAACTATGTAACTTTTATAAAAAATAAATAATAATATAAAATGGAGCTGATCTGATGATGCAATCGGAAGGTGGACATAGGAACTCTGCAACGAAACAAGATAACCTGGCCGTGTTTGGGCTCGTTAGATTTGTCTTATCGAGTACTTTATCCCTAGATGATGTTCATGGTCTGATGATGAAGTCCGAAGGTGGTTATACGGAACAAAGTAGCCTTGTCTTGTTTGAACTTGTTAAACTTGATTTGATGACTATTTTCTGACATTAAAAATTGCTAAAATCTATAATCATGATCTGATCATGAAGACAGAAATTGGTTACTATAACTATAATCCCGATTGCCTGGAAGAAATTGCTCTATAGCAATAAGGCCACCGCATTTTACACAAAAAGATAAACATGTTTTTGTTTAATGATTATTTTATTTGTGTGCAATTAAGATAGTGTCTAAAACTTTCTAAGAAATGAATGTAAAATCTTGGAATTTGGACTTGTTTAGATTCGAGTCAATAATCAATAACTGTAGTTTGGAATTATATGTTGGTCAGGGTTTAATAACAAAAAATAAAATAAATAAAACGCAATTTTCAAAGGTCATTTATATATATAGCGCACTGCCAAGGAATGGAATTCTCTGCCTGCGTCTGTATTCTCAAGCTCATATAACCCGAATCTCTAAAGTTCGAGTGAATAGACTTCTTCTGGGTGAGCTCGATACTTCCTCGACCGCATCTTCGCCCTAGGTTATATTGTGGTCAAGAGTGAACCAATTCTTTATAAAAAAAAGCCCACACAAATATTTAATAAGTAAATAGATGTCGTTACAGAGTTTCTTCAAACGATAGCAGATACTTAGTAGAAATGCGAATGTCAGCAACCGGTGTCTGGAAATGGGTTATAAATAAGGTGGTCACAAAAAATATTTATTTAACATGATTTTATTTAGTAAACAAACAACAATATCAGATATTTTTTCCTTCAATAAATTTTTGTTGAAAATCTAATTATGATGTTGCAGGATAGGCAGATAGGCAGGTTCTACCACCAAAAGAACTGTCTTACTATGAGCATAAGAGTTTATAACAAGATACCAAATGAGTTTAAAACCTTTAGGCTGAATATATTTAAGAATAAATTGTATAAATGGTTGACGGAAAGAAATTATTATGATGTTACAGAATTGTTAAATAATAATTAGTCTATACATATTATAAAGAGGAGAGATTTAATTGTTTGTTTGTTTGTTTTTTTGCATCGAATAGGCTCCGAAACCACTGGACCGATTTGAAAAATTCTTTCACCATTAGAATCCTACATTATCCGGGATGGACATAGGGTACATGATTTTCCCGAATTCCCACGGGAACGAAGTCCCGCGCGGGAAGCTAGTTACTAATATAATTCTCACTTGCCGACTGCTGATTAATTCAATAATATTAATTTAATTCAACATTTTGCATGCTGTTCATATATGGCTAAACAGTTCTGTACCTTATTTTAACACCTATTATACCATGTTTTAAGCAAATAAAGTTTTCTTATCTTATCTTATCTAGGAATGGTTAAAGGAAGGGAAGGTTTTAGGGATGCCATCGAGTAAAAAAAAATTAAACAAAACTTTTATTCTGTACCACTGTTTTAAAAAATAATATCTACATCACAAAGGACGGTTTTAGAAATGTTGGATTTAAGGATTAATGTCTGGCTGTAGCAAATCGATTTTTTTATACATTCACGCTTATAGTCCTTTGGGGGTAGACAGAACGTGATGTAGTTCTAGAACCACTTGATGCCACTTTTGACAATAATTCTAAAGATTATTAAATGGAATATGAGTATAGTGGTGATAGGTTGTCAGCCTTTTGCCCATGCTACAACAAAATTTTCGCGTCGCACTTGTTTTTTACAGTATGCCTGGGAAGAGTTAGCAGCTGGCACATTCTACGTTTTTCTTTCACTCCCAGTTCAGCATGAAGTTCTCTTTTTAGCCCCCGACAAAAAAAAGAGGAGTGTTATCCTGTGTATCTAATAGACCGATTTATATATATTTAAAGCTGAAGTCAGAGGCCATTGTGCGGTTTGAAAACTCTGACACCACCAGGGTGAGCCAAGCTCGCCACACACTTGACTTCTCGTAGCTTCACTTCAGAATAGTTGTTTCCATTAATAAATAACTTTTTTTTATTTTAAGATGGGTTAACTCTTGACCTCAATCTTGACCATAAGGTCAAAGATGAGGTCGACGATGGAGCGAGTCAATCCAGGAAATGCCTATAAGGCACTGGTACTCCCACGCACCGACGGAACACAGCAAGCTGTTTGGCGTCGGACTTCAGTAGGAGGGTGGTCGCGAACCAGACGGCCCTTTACAGAACCTACCACACCGCATGAGACCATAGGACGACACCTCAGATTCAAAACAAATTGAGGTGTCGTTGCCTGGGATGGATTACTAGGAGACAGGTCTCATTTGTATTTCCTTAGTCGCCTCTTACGATACCCACGGAAAGAAATGGGGTGGTGATATTCTCAACCGATCACCACACGGTACTGTAATTCCCTCTATGTCGTGTCTTACCTCCCGCCCACCCTCTCGTTATGGTACATACCTGGTGTGGTGTTTCCGTTTCCTCCGTCTTGGAGAGTGCGAGTCGCTGCTAGACGCCAGGCGACGCTTGCGGGACCGCTGTCATACAAAGTACACAGGGCTTTAGGTATCTCTTTCAACCTCTCGGGTGGTTAATCAGTCCATGAAACTGAACAACTTCCCCAAGGAACACAGGTCAAAATACGAAAATTTTGAGTTCCCATACAAACTTCATCAGCATATAGCGCACTTTGTATGGGAGATCAAATTTTTTCGTATTTTGACCTATGTTCCTTGGGGAAGTTGTTCAGTTTCATGGACTGATTAACCACCCGAGAGGTTGAAAGAGAGATACCTAAAGCCCTTCAAATTCAATTCAAAGTATTAATTACAAATCTCATTAGGTATAAGGTGGTACATAACATCCAGATTTACGAGGCGGCCTGTAAGGGAACAGCAATTTTATAGGTCACAAGTTAGCAAAAACACATATTAATTAAATAGGGGGTGATTCTACCGATAGAATTGGAATTTTGTAATATGGAAATCTGCGAAGTAACAATTCGGCCAACCAAACAACCGTCAAATGTAGTTAAGTACTTTTCTGAGGCGCCCGAAGCAAATTCATTAAATCTAAATTCATTAAATCAGGGGTATACTTTTTTGAACAAAACAAAATTTTAAAAAATCGCCATACATTTGGAAGTTATCACGAAACAGACATACAACAAAAAAGAAACATACAGTCGAATTGAGAACACCCTCCTTCTTTTGAAATCGGCTAATAAAATTGGCCTGTAGGATTTTTTTTTTACGTACGTTGTCTTTACTAAAAAAATGGTACTAGAAAATGATAATTATAAGACGGGCTGGTTTCCGCAACTCGACGTCAACATGCGTCTATTTTGCGTGATGCTAGAAAAAAAAATAAAAAAAAAATAAACGCTACACACTCAAAGGCCCACACTAAGGTTTTCCCTTGTGTCGTGGGTCCCTTTGAACACACATAAAGACAAACACAAACACCCATGACCCGAGAACAAACATCTGCTTTTTACACAAACGTTTGCCCCGACTGGGGATCGAACCCAGGACCCGCCGATCAAGAGGCAGCGTCACCTACCACTCGACCAAACCGGCCGTCAGTAGGAGGTGGTCGCGAACGGAGGGAGGTGGTTTCAACAATATTAAAGAATGATTTCCCTCACTACCCTAGTCCCGCTAGTTACCTGCGTGCTGCTACTCCTGGTGTAGTGCAGCTGCACGTCACCCCCGACCTCCTCCTCCAACACCTCGATGTCGCAGTACTCACTACCCTAGTCCCGCTAGTTACCTGCGTGCTGCTACTCCTGGTGTAGTGCAGCTGCACGTCACCCCCGACCTCCTCCTCCAACACCTCGATGTCGCAGTACTCACTACCCTAGTCCCGCTAGTTACCTGCGTGCTGCTACTCCTGGTGTAGTGCAGCTGCACGTCACCCCCGACCTCCTCCTCCAACACCTCGATGTCGCAGTACTCACTACCCTAGTCCCGCTAGTTACCTGCGTGCTGCTACTCCTGGTGTAGTGCAGCTGCACGTCACCCCCGACCTCCTCCTCCAACACCTCGATGTCGCAGTACTCACTACCCTAGTCCCGCTAGTTACCTGCGTGCTGCTACTCCTGGTGTAGTGCAGCTGCACGTCACCCCCGACCTCCTCCTCCAACACCTCGATGTCGCAGTACTCACTACCCTAGTCCCGCTAGTTACCTGCGTGCTGCTACTCCTGGTGTAGTGCAGCTGCACGTCACCCCCGACCTCCTCCTCCAACACCTCGATGTCGCAGTACTCACTACCCTAGTCCCGCTAGTTACCTGCGTGCTGCTACTCCTGGTGTAGTGCAGCTGCACGTCACCCCCGACCTCCTCCTCCAACACCTCGATGTCGCAGTACTCACTACCCTAGTCCCGCTAGTTACCTGCGTGCTGCTACTCCTGGTGTAGTGCAGCTGCACGTCACCCCCGACCTCCTCCTCCAACACCTCGATGTCGCAGTACTCACTACCCTAGTCCCGCTAGTTACCTGCGTGCTGCTACTCCTGGTGTAGTGCAGCTGCACGTCACCCCCGACCTCCTCCTCCAACACCTCGATGTCGCAGTACTCACTACCCTAGTCCCGCTAGTTACCTGCGTGCTGCTACTCCTGGTGTAGTGCAGCTGCACGTCACCCCCGACCTCCTCCTCCAACACCTCGATGTCGCAGTACTCACTACCCTAGTCCCGCTAGTTACCTGCGTGCTGCTACTCCTGGTGTAGTGCAGCTGCACGTCACCCCCGACCTCCTCCTCCAACACCTCGATGTCGCAGTACTCACTACCCTAGTCCCGCTAGTTACCTGCGTGCTGCTACTCCTGGTGTAGTGCAGCTGCACGTCACCCCCGACCTCCTCCTCCAACACCTCGATGTCGCAGTACTCACTACCCTAGTCCCGCTAGTTACCTGCGTGCTGCTACTCCTGGTGTAGTGCAGCTGCACGTCACCCCCGACCTCCTCCTCCAACACCTCGATGTCGCAGTACTCACTACCCTAGTCCCGCTAGTTACCTGCGTGCTGCTACTCCTGGTGTAGTGCAGCTGCACGTCACCCCCGACCTCCTCCTCCAACACCTCGATGTCGCAGTACTCACTACCCTAGTCCCGCTAGTTACCTGCGTGCTGCTACTCCTGGTGTAGTGCAGCTGCACGTCACCCCCGACCTCCTCCTCCAACACCTCGATGTCGCAGTACTCACTACCCTAGTCCCGCTAGTTACCTGCGTGCTGCTACTCCTGGTGTAGTGCAGCTGCACGTCACCCCCGACCTCCTCCTCCAACACCTCGATGTCGCAGTACTCACTACCCTAGTCCCGCTAGTTACCTGCGTGCTGCTACTCCTGGTGTAGTGCAGCTGCACGTCACCCCCGACCTCCTCCTCCAACACCTCGATGTCGCAGTACTCACTACCCTAGTCCCGCTAGTTACCTGCGTGCTGCTACTCCTGGTGTAGTGCAGCTGCACGTCACCCCCGACCTCCTCCTCCAACACCTCGATGTCGCAGTACTCACTACCCTAGTCCCGCTAGTTACCTGCGTGCTGCTACTCCTGGTGTAGTGCAGCTGCACGTCACCCCCGACCTCCTCCTCCAACACCTCGATGTCGCAGTACTCACTACCCTAGTCCCGCTAGTTACCTGCGTGCTGCTACTCCTGGTGTAGTGCAGCTGCACGTCACCCCCGACCTCCTCCTCCAACACCTCGATGTCGCAGTACTCACTACCCTAGTCCCGCTAGTTACCTGCGTGCTGCTACTCCTGGTGTAGTGCAGCTGCACGTCACCCCCGACCTCCTCCTCCAACACCTCGATGTCGCAGTACTCACTACCCTAGTCCCGCTAGTTACCTGCGTGCTGCTACTCCTGGTGTAGTGCAGCTGCACGTCACCCCCGACCTCCTCCTCCAACACCTCGATGTCGCAGTACTCACTACCCTAGTCCCGCTAGTTACCTGCGTGCTGCTACTCCTGGTGTAGTGCAGCTGCACGTCACCCCCGACCTCCTCCTCCAACACCTCGATGTCGCAGTACTCCCCGTCGGAGCCCGCAGTGTGTCGGCCGGTCGTCGGTCGGATGCGAGCGAGGGCTTCGTCTTCGGAGTCTGTTGCTACGCCGTTCGTTTGCGGGATTATGTATTCTTCTGTGGATAAAAAAGAATGTAGATTAACGCTAAAACATAAAAAATATCACCTCACTAACTTTGTCTGTCTATTACGCTTTCACGCCTAAACTACTGAACCGTACAGTAATATTTCGAACAATATATGTTTATGACAGTGACTTTAAAATAAGTGGATACTTAAGAAATACCTTAATAATTAAAATTATAAAAAAACTCTCTGACGATAATACATTATGAAGTAAGTACTAGCTTTTCCCCGCGGCTTCGCTCGCGCAAACAACTCTTTTAGTCACCCGTTTCATTCTTGACCCTTTAGGGGACGATTTTTGAAAAATAGCGAAACACGTGTCCGTTTATTTGCTTCGAGGTATATCTTGACGATGTTTTGAGTCAAAATGTGCAAAAAAATTGTTTTCTCCATACAAACTTTGAACCCCCATTTCACCCCCTTAGGGATCATTCAACAATTACGTAATCACCGGAAGGGGGGGGGGTCGGGTGCTTGTATTGTATATACATCGGATTATTTGGGGGGGGGGGGGTTAAGAAGCCATGATTACGTCATCATTTTATAACTTTAATTAACGTATAGCGAAATGAATAAATAAATTATATTTAAATATTTACGTCCAATTTTGAAGTCTATTACTGGTAACACTAACTATTAGATAGATGGAACGAGATTTCCCCTGCTATAGACAAACTGTGGAACAGTGTGACCAAATTCAGTTTTTTAATACTTTTTCGGCATATTTTATCGACTTTTCCAAGCATCAGTATTGCAAATACAGCAAAAATTTTAAACACGGACGGATTACGTAATCAAGGCGAGGGGGGGGGGGGGTTAAAACAAAAGATTACGCTGTGATTACATAGGGGGGGGAGGGGTTATAAAAACGGCCAAAAATGATCACGTAATTGTTGAACGATCCCTTAGGGGTAGAATTTAGAAAAATCCTTTCTTAGTGATGTAAAGTTCATCGCCATTTTGATGATTCCTAACTAAACAAATAAAAGTTGAGATCTTATACACTTGACATTGATAGGTATTACATAGAAAGCTGCAGAAAGGTATACATACATAGAATACAATGGTGCTGTAAAAATACAACTTTTTGATTTGAATTACTTACTTACTAAAGACGTAAGCTGAATAGAATAATCATGTTTGTTACATAGATAAAAACACCTACTTATTTGGCTATGCTTATTACCTAAGATATAAATTTAAGTCTTTCAATTAAGTTATGAATAAATAAATGTTTGAAACCTAAAATAGCATATAGGTAGCCTTATTGAAGTATTTATCATATACGAAGAGGGTATTCTAATTGCTTGAAATGCTCTGAGCACTTATGCAATGTGCATCTAAGTTCCGTATTATAGAACGCGGCTCAGACTGATGTATATTTAAGCAGCAGTCGTCTTTGTCATTTTGATAGTGAAAGAAAGAGACAATCAATACTTAAGTATATATCAAGCTTGGTAATTTAGGTAATACGGACCTAAATTACCAGTAGAGGGAATGTCCACCGAGACTGGAAAAGCAGTCTGCATTGCTGTCATACAGCATACACAACTATAGATATTGATTGATTTTATAACATATTATTAAACTTTCTGAAGTTTTTTTTTTTCATTCCTCGACATTGACTCCCCGCCCGTACGGCCCGTACCCCAGTGACGCCTACATCGCATAAGGTGCTGCCTAGCTAGCTAGCTGAGCAGGATGAGCGGCGATCACGAAACTTTTTTCTAATATTTTCATTTTTTAACTCGTGATATCTTTTGAATGGAATGTCCGAATTGCATAATTTAAAAAGTTGTATTAAGATATTGAAGCAGTCTTGAATATGAAGTAATTTATTTTGATAAGGATTAATACCAAGATACAAATAAAGAGCATTTTATAGCGGGCGGCATTTTAATTAAATTTTTAAAATAAAAGAACACATATTGTGGCATAACTACAATAGTTAGACATATGCTGTCGCGACACTTTTTGTAAATATTTATGTGTTCTGCAAAGTCGTAGTACATTATTTTATTCTATCATCAATAGTTTACGCAGCGCACGCAATGTAAAGAATATTTTAGGTAATTTTTTTACACCTTGGGTTACTACATTATTTGAGTTTCAGTAAGGATCCCTAATTTTTTTGAAAATATAATATAGCCTATGTCCATCGGGGATAATGTAGCTTTGATAATGTGGCGAAAGAATTTTTCAAATCGGTCCAGTAGTTTCGGAGCCTATTCAATGCAAACAAACAAACAAACAAACAATCAAATCTTTCCTCTTTATAATATTAGTATAGATATTGTGACAACATAATTTAATATTTTAATTTATATAATGTAATTTAATAATGAATTATTATATTATTACTATCATGGGAAAACAATTTATGGAATTGTTATGTGCCTGAAATAAAAATTATTTTACTATTTATATCCCAAGAGGGGTTTTTTTCCAGTCAACCTATGTTAAAATAAGGCCGTGTGTACACTACCGTAGCGCGTGTCCCGACTGGGCCCCGGCACCGGCTCCGCGCTCGCACTGCTACTCTTACTCTTCTTGCCGACGCCTTTACCTGACAACACAATACAATACAATACAATGTAATAATGTAAGAATAGGTGATTCTAAACCATACAATACGATCTAATAAGATCAAAAAAATTATGCCACTTAAACTGTATGACGCAGTCAAATCGACTATTCTTTATTGCGTCATACAGTTTTGCCAGTATTTTATTTTATTTTTTCTTACTTAATAAGTCTTTATTAATTGACATTTAAGGCGACTACAGCACCTAAATTACGATTTTATGATGCGTAGATAAGCATGACGCACTGCATTAAATCGAAGAAAAAAAATACTACGGTAATATTCAGGACATAAACTAGATAAGTAGTTTGCTGAAAACATGATTCAGCACTTTTGGTTCGATAGAAAAAGCTCACAAAGTCACCTCTAAATACCAATATTGTGTATCTTTTAAGCTGTAAAAACGATAATAAAATGCACACAGGAACTTGAATTTGCGATCAAAATGTTCGTGATTGAACACTCTCGATAAGTAGTTAGCGCATTTTTCTATTTAAGCTGTTACCTTTCCATAAATCCCATTTTTCTAACTTCCGAACATGGTTTTACGCTCGCACGCTTTCATAGTCCGTAAACTTCGTGTATCGACACTGTTCGCACTGCCGGCCCAGGCCTGTTGAGAGACGGAGATGGCACTATTCCTATGTGTGCTGCCTTTATCGGGTGCTGTAGTCGCCTTAATGTATGTACATAAGAAATTAAAATACATTTTAAACATTAACTTAAAAATAACAGAAACAAAAATAAAAATTCATATAAGAGTCAAAACTAAATTAAAAAAGAAAATCATAAATTTAATTCAAAAACCTCACAGTCACATGTTGTGTACATTGTATGTACTTATCGATCGGTGCTGACTCAGCATATAGCTAAATAAATGCAGCGCTGATTTTCGGGAAAATCATGTACCCTATGTCCATCCCGGATAATGTAATATTCTAACGGTGAAAGAATTTTTCAAATCGGTCCAGTAGTTTCGGAGCCTATTCAATGCAAACAAACAAACAAATCTTTCCTCTTTGTAATATAGGATGACATTGTAATTTAGTCGTGTTGTGTCGTGGGGCGCTGACCCCGACCTCGTCCGACGTGTATACAGTACCTTTCCTGTGCTGGTGTAGCGGCGTGTCGCTGTCGGTGGAGGGGGGCGGGGGCGGGGGGCGGGGGCGGGGGAGGGGGGCGCGGTGCTGGCGGCGCGCGGCGGCGGCGAGCGGCTCCGAGTCGGAGCCGGAGTCGGAACCCCACACGCCCAGCATTGACTGCTCGTCTTCTGGAATAAATCAAATCCGATCAAAAATATCATTATAATTACTAATAATTATTGCTAGAGGTAACACTTACACTATCTCACTTAATCACACACAAATATTGGTACACATTTCTGATAATATCAGTTATTACTTCTTTATATTTTTGTTTATATTTTTGTTTTGAACACACAAATATTGGTACACATTTCTGATAACATCAGTTATTACTTCTTTATATTTTTGTTTTGAACTTACTTCTTACTTCTTTATATTTTTGTTTATATTTTTGTTTTGAACACACAAATATTGGTACACATTTCTGATAATATCAGTTATTACTTCTTTATATTTTTGTTTTGAACGTACGCGCGAGAAAAATCAAATCTCTAGGCACAGCTGAAAATCAGTTTGTTGTCTGCCATAGACAGCAAGTATGCTGAGTTATGTGTCCTATTTGCTTCTGCATCACATATTTCGTTAACTTTTTAAATTGTACAAATACATTGTAAACTGTTACGTATTGTTAAGAAGCACCAAAGTTTATCTAAGTATCTATCTAAATGCTTTATTTTCATGGAACACAGAGTGATGCTTGAAAACATCGTAAAAATACATAAGCAAAATCGATATAAATCACGTTTGTTTATTACTACTTCGTTCCCGTGGGAATTTGGGATAATTATGTAGCATATATTACTCGGGGATAATGGAGCATGTTTTTCTAATCGATCGAGTTGTTACAATTAATCAGTAGGTGTATCGAAAGCTGCAAAAGAAAAAATAAAATTAAAATAAATAACAAAAATTAAATACATTTATATATTTCATTTCAAAAATGAAATGTATGTGTGAGCTGTCTTGAAGAAATAAACATCTACTATATAAAAATAATTCGGGTTTTCCTTACCGACGCTATAACTCCAGAACGCACGAACCGATTTCCACGGTTTTGCATTCGTCGGAAAGGTCTCGGGCTCCGTGAGGTTTATAGGATACTTTTTATTTTTTTTTAAATTAAGACGCGGGCGGAAAGCTAGTATATTATAATTAACCAAAGATTAGGTTGCTATACCATAAATAAACAATTAAATTAAAATATTATCCCACTAGCCCAATGATAGCAGTGATCTGGTTGGTAATGAGCTAAACTTGTTATCGGAAGGTCGCGGGTTCAAATCCTGGTGCGGGCCTATACCACTTAAATCGTCTTTTCGGATTTATGTATTGATGTCTAATTATCACTTGCTTAGGGATGAAGAAAAACATCGTGATGAAACCCGCCCGTCCAAGAAAATTCATTTTCGAAAGACGAGCGGTCCACCAACCCGCGTTGGGCCAGTGCAGCGTGGTGGACTATGGACTAAATCCCCTTCGTGTTTCGAAAGGAGGCCCGTGCCCTGAGGTGGGGACGTATATGGGCTGGTAAAAAAAAACGTTTGTTTTCCATGGTCCACCTCGTAGTCCACCCAGGTGAATTACGGGGTAAAAAAAATCCCCATGATCCACCACGTGGACCACGGGAAAAAGAAATCCCCGTGGTTCACCTGGGTGGACTACGAGGTGGACCACGGGAAACAAACGAAAAAAAAGGATCCCCACTAACCGCTGGCCGGCTCCCTGGCTCCATTCCTGGTATGCACGGCCGCCCGCCGCCGGCCGCCCGCCGACTGCTCCACTCCACTCGCAGACCAGAGCGACTCGAACAGAGCCGACAGACGGACCGTCATCGAGTATATCTGGAATGTACAACAGTATTTATTGGTATACACAACATAAGTTATTTATTACCGACTTCAAACAAGGAGGATGTTCTATTTTTATTTATTATTTATTTAACAGTTTATTGTACACAGGAAAAATCACAAATGTTACAGACAAATAGAAAAATGAACACAAAAGGCACAGCTTATTTCTTTAAGAAATTTCTTCCAGCAGACCTGGGACAGTGAGAGGCGTAAAATAAATAAAGACAGACGTGCACAATTAACCACTGAAATCTAAATACTAATATAAACTACATAAAAATACAACTACACATACATATAATATATAAATAATTTATATAAATACACAGACATATATTTTATACATACATAAGCAATACATATAATATTATGTTCATTATACTGAAGGGAAAGCAACAGATACATAATGTTCCTTTAATTTCTTTCTAAATATCGGAAGTGTCTCGGAATTGCGGATGGGGTAAGGCAGTGAGTTCCACAGTCGGGCTGCATGAACGGAAAAGGAATAGGAGTAGAAGTCAGAATGATGGGAAGGGATACAGAGGAGTGACCTAACGGAAGGACGAGAGGGCTGGTCAACAGGTTTTGAAAAAGAGAAGCGCTCGCGAAGGTAATTAGGATAAGAAGGATTATGAAGGACATTGAAAAGAAGAGAAAGGAGGTGAAGATTTCTTCTCAGACGAATAGGGAGCCACTTGAGTTGCTCGCGATATCGAGAGATGTGGTCGAACTTACGAAGTCCAAAGATAAAGCGAATGCAGAGGTTCTGCAGACGCTCAAGTTTATTCACGAGCTCCTCAGTGGCATCAAGGAAACAGGAATCAGCATAGTCAATGAGGGGGAGGATAAGGGATTGAGCGAGAGTGATCTTGGTTTTTAAAGGTAAAAAGTTTTGGAGGCGTTTGAGGGAGTGAATTGAAAAGTGAACTCTCCTACTGAGTCCAGCAACATGCGCTGACCAAGAGAGATTAGATTCAAGCATAAGACCAAGATTTTTCGCAGTGTTGGTAAACTCAATAGGAGATCCTCTATAGGTAATCAAGGGCACACTATCCAAAACAACTTGGCCTAACATATACCTACTACCAATTAACATTGCCTGTGATTTTTTAGGGTTTACAAGCAACCCAAAGGAATCAGCCCAGGAACAGATCCGATTGAGATCATCGTTGATGTTATGGATGGCAACGTTAATATCACTGACATTAAAGTGAAGATATAGCTGCAAGTCGTCTGCGTAGAGATGGAAGCTGGATGATATTAGCGAAGTAACAGAATTAATAAATATTGAAAAAAGAAGAGGAGAGAGGACGCCACCCTGCGGTACGCCAGCAGCCAGCTCGCACCAATCAGACATAATCTCATTGACGCGAACCCGCTGGGAGCGGCCGCGAAGATAAGAGTTGAACCAGGCTGTCACCGGGGAAGAGAAGTTACATGACTCAAGCATAGCCAATAAGATGTCGAAGTCAACTGAGTTGAAAGCACTGCTAAAGTCCAGAAGTACAAGAACAGTGAGTAGCTTGTTTTCCATTGCAAACCGGATATCATCTGTAACTTTCAGCAGCGCTGTCACAGTGCTATGACCAGATCTGAAACCAGACTGGTAGGGACAAAGGAGTTTATTCGACACGAGATACTCAGACACCTTCTATGTTCGACTGTATGTATTTTTTTATGTATGTTCACCGATTTCTCCGCCAATTATGGACCGATTTTCATTTTTTTTTTGTTCGATAGAGTATACTTCAGAGGTGGTGCCATATAAATTTTATCGAAAATGATTAAGCGCTTTTAAAAAAATCAATAAAAACAAAAAATAATACAAACTAGAACATTATCTAAATAAATGTGTCATTTTAGTTTGTGGTTATCTGCTAATAGGCGATGCAGTATTCCCGCATACATTCTCCTTTTTAATTTTGGTTCATTTTTCCTGGCATACTATTTTAATTCTCTGTCTTTGACTTTTTGGTTTATTTTCGAATTTTTGAAATCGTTTTTTTTGAAATCGGATGGTTTATCAGTCGTCAAAATTTATTTATGAGAAATGTTGATTTTTGCATTTTACGTTTAAATTATTGTGCATGATGCAATTAATGCGATTTAAAGTGAAATTGTTGAAGAAAATAGTTGTTCTGGTTGTGCTAACAACCAACAATTTAATCATTTGATTTTTTTAGCCCCAAAAGTGGACTTCCTCGTTTAAACGAACAAAATTCTACGTGTTTTTTTCCTTCCCCCGATATTTTTCCTGTTTTGTCCCAACTGTGTGACTACATTATACGGGTAGTACCCCGAGAGGCTGGCGGCCATTGCATTGGTGCCAGCTGGCCATCTTCTACTGCCACCGTGCTGCTCTGGATCTCATTTCCAGATATCAATTTTATTTTTAATTACTTACTTAATTTTAATTTTACTCAAAATTTTAATTTAATTTTGTAACAGCGGATTCCGTTAGGCCTACGCTGCGCAGCCTAGTTTAACGTGTCCAAGGACCTTTTCAGCTTCAGACTGCAATTCCTTTTTTTTTCTCCCTATCACCCCAACGACGACTCTTTTCTATTCTTTTTATAATTCTAAATTATACCTTTCTTATGTTATTACTAGCATTCCGCTCAGGACTTCGATCCCGTGGGAATTCGGGAAAATCATGTACCCTATGTCCATCCCGGATAATATAGGATTCTAATGGTGAAATAATTTTTCAAATCGGTCCAGTAGTTTCGGAGCCTATTCTATACAAACAAACAAACAAACAATCAAATCTTTCCTCTTTATAAATGTATAGATAGATATACAGGGTGTTAAGTAATTCGATCTTATCCTCTCGGGTGGTGAGTCAGCCCATGAAACTGAACAACTTTCAATCAGTCCATGAAACTGAACAACTTTCCCTAAGAACAAATGCCGAAATACGAAAAAAAATTTTTAACTTCCCATACAAATTGCATTTCAAAAATTTACGAAGTCAAAAATTTTTGAGTCCCCGGCAGAGTAGAATAGGACCACCCTCTTTCATACCGAGGTGTCGTACAAGGCGACTAAGGTAAATATGCAAGCAAGTTCATCTGCACACAGAGAAGGAAAACTCTGCAATTATATCAAAACCCTCGCCAACCCGTCTGCCAAGCGTGGTGAGTATGGCATTTACCCCTGATGTTATCGAGGGAGGCCCGTGCCCCAGCAGTGGGGACGTTATGGGCTGATGATGATGATGATGTATGTAGCTATACAGTGCGCACTCACCCGACTCCTCTTGTTGGTGTTGTATAGCCTCGAGTTAGCGAACACGCGCCGCACGTCCGCCGCGAATCGGGCCGCGCGCGTGTACCGACCTATATAAACAAACACACACACATATCAATTGTCATTATTAACTGCTAACCTCCCGCCCGGGACTTCGTTCCCGTGGGAATTCGAGAAAATAATTAACGTAGCATTCTAATGATGAAAGGATTTTTTAAATCGGTCCAGTAGTTTCGGAGCCTATTCGACGCAAACAAACAGTCAAATATTTCTTATTTAAATATTAGTTTAAAAAAAAAAAACATTTTCTTACTCTATAAAAATTTAGAATGAATCAGCAAATAGTTGACCATTCAATCGAATGAATGCTTCACCTGCATGGCCTATTATCGCCTGTACCTGCGTGTAGTTGTCACTCGTATCAACATGTAGTTGTTTCTTATACCTGTGTAGTTGTTACTCTTATCTACAGGTAGTTGTCGTCTCTAACCGCGTGTAGTTAAAACTCGTAAAAACACGTAGTTTTTGTCTCTGCTTGCGTGTAGTTGTTGCCTGTTCCTGCGTGTAGTTGTAACTCGTTTCTACTTGTAATTGTGAATTCGTAGTAACACGTAGTTGTGGCCTTTGCCTACGTGCTGTACCTGTATATAGTTGTATAGTATGTAGTTGTATATTAGACACCTGTACTTGTATGTAGTTGTATAGTAGTCGCCTGTACCTGTATTTAGTTGTATAGTAGTTACCTGTCCCTGTATGTAGTTGTATAGTAGTTGCCTGTACTGTACCTGTACCTGTATGTAGTTGTATAGTAGTTGTCTGTAAATATATGTAGTTGTATATTAGTTGCCTGTACCTGTATATAGTTGTATAGTAGTTGCCTGTACATATATGTATTTGTATAGTAGTCGCCTGTACTGTACCTGTATGTAGTTGTATAGTAGTTGTCTGTAAATATATGTAGTTGTATATTAGTTGCCTGTACCTGTATATAGTTGTATAGTAGTTGCCTGTACTGTACCTGTATGTAGTTGTATAGTAGTTGTCTGTAAATATATGTATTTGTATAGTAATCGCCTGTACCTGTATGTAGTTGTAGTTGCCTGTACCTGTCTGTAGTTGTAGTTGCTTGTACCTGTATGTAGTTGTAGTTGCCTGTACCTGTATGTAGTTGTAGTTGCCTGTACCTGTATGTAGTTGTAGTTGCTTGTACCTGTATGTAGTTGTAGTTGCCTGTACCTGTCTGTAGTTGTAGTTGCTTGTACCTGTATGTAGTTGTAGTTGCCTGTACCTGTATGTAGTTGTAGTTGCCTGTACCTGTATGTAGTTGTAGTTGCCTGTACCTGTATGTAGTTGTAGTTGCCTGTACCTGTCTGTAGTTGTAGTTGCTTGTACCTGTATGTAGTTGTAGTTGCCTGTACCTGTATGTAGTTGTAGTTGCCTGTACCTGTATGTAGTTGTAGTTGCTTGTACCTGTATGTAGTTGTAGTTGCCTGTACCTGTATGTAGTTGTAGTTGCCTGTACCTGTATGTAGTTGTAGTTGCTTGTACCTGTATGTAGTTGTAGTTGCCTGTACCTGTATGTAGTTGTAGTTGCTTGTACTACCTGTATGTAGTTGTATAGTAGTCGCCAGTACCTGCCTGCAGCCGTGTCATGATAGTGCCGAGGTCGAGCGGCCTCCTCACGACGCTGTGGTAGTCGGGCGCTTGTTCCAACGACACAGGTTGTCTGAAGGGGTCGGCGTCGGCGGACCGCATCAGTGTCTTAAGAACGTCGTGGCAGGCCAAGCGCCAGTTTATTGAAGGCTTTCTTTGACGGCGAGAGCGGCTTGACTGTAACAAGATTTGTTCTCGACTTTATAAAGGGAGATTAACACGTTGGCTTCCATGAACATCACCGGTGGGATCGCGTGATCGTAGAAGCTCTTTTTGAGGGTATTGTTTTGCGGATTTTTAGTAATCCGCAAAACAGTACCCTCAAAAATAGTCTTCAAATTCCACCAGTAATAGAGCAATGCTTTGAGCATCACCGGTAGGACCAGTAAATTTGTATGGGGCGTGGCAGGAATACTGTAGGTGTAGCATATTGGGCAGCCAACGTGTAAATGGAACAATCTAAGTTTGATTTTGAAGTCAATTTTGAAGAAAAGGAGAATTTCAATCACGTAAGCATGAGTTTAATTACTCCCCTCCCCTAGTGGGTAGATATAATTATCTCTGTAAGTACGTAGTGGTTGTATAGTGTCTGACCTTGTAGTTGTCGTGTGTGACGTCATCGTCCGACGAGTGGTAGGAGGCGGCCAGCTCGTGGTACTTGCCCACCACGTCCACGTCGCGCCAGTTACTGGAATATACAGAAATAAACATCAAAAATAAACCTACCCTAAGGTTGCTTGGAAGAAATTGCTACATAGCGATAAGGCCGCCTTGTTGTACACTATGTTTTATGTTCTGTTGATTGTGGTGTATGTCCTTGTGTGCAAGCAAATAAAGTATATAGTATTTTAAACGCTATATACTCAAAGCCAAACACTTCTTAGGGTGTAGGTATAGGCAAGTGTGTGGCGAACTTGGCTAACCCTGGCCCACACTAAGGTTTCCCTTTGTGTCGGGTCTCTTAAGGTGACACTTCACTTGGCGTTGCGTGTTTGCTGTATTCGGCCAAAAATACCATGTGTGGAGGATTTATTCGTCTACTAGCTGATGCCCGCAACTTCGTTTGCGTGTTAATTTAGATTTTTACATACAAGTTTTTTCCCGCTAACTCCCGTTCCCGTGGGAATTTTGCAATATCCTGTTGCAACTAAGCTTTAAGTTTACTAAGGTACCTGCATGCCAAATTTCAAGCGTTTAACTTAAGCGGTTTAGATTTTTCATACAAAAGGATTTTCCCGCTTCCCGTGGGAATTTCTGGAATTCCTTTCTTAGTGCACCTCTACGGTACCTAAGCTACGTCCCTTCCAAATTTCAAGTGCCTACGTTTAGCCGTTTAGGCTGTGCGTTGATATGTCAGTCAGTCAGTCAGTCAGTCAGTTAGTCAGTCAGTCAGTCAGTCAGTTTCTCCTTTTATATATTTAGATATTTGCCATATTTGCACAAATATGACAAACACATAATTAGGCAAATACGCCGATCCGTTCGCTTGTCGGTCTTTGGTCCCACATCAAAGGACGCATTAGACCTTATTTGCTGTTGGCATCCCAAGTGAGGACGTCGTGTTTTTGCTGTTTGGACTACGTACGAATATTTGGACAAATGCGGCGAATATGCTACGCGAACACGCAACGCCAAGTGAAGTGCCACCTTTAGAACACACACAAAGATAGACACGAATACCCATAACCCGAGAAAACAAACATCTGCTTCAAAGTCAAAGTAAAAAATTGCTCTTAATAGAATAGAACTAGTGAATAACATTAGCATTTTTAATACAAATGTTCTCTGTCCTTCGCATCTCACTTGGGCGAGGGCTGAAAATCAGTGTTGCCAGCCTGATAATCAGTCTGGTATTAGGGGTCATCCACATATTACTTAACAGCGTATGGGGGAGGGGAGGGTCATACCAAACGTGACAGTACATGTTAAAGGGATACCAAAAAAGCGTGACATAGGGGGGGAGGGGTTCCAAAAGTCGAAATTTTGCGTGATGGGCCCTTAGTCGCTGATGTGGATGGGCCCTTAGTCGCTGAGCCCAGGCCTTTTTTCTCACTGCGGTAGACATATGCAAGCTTTAACCTGTATAATAGGATAAGAATATAAATTTGAACTTATTTTTTAAATGTATGTGTGTTTTGAAGAAATAAACGTATTATTATTATTATGTGTATCCAAACAATTAAATTTGATTTACATAGCTTGTATCCGAACACCTGTGAACCTTGACACTTAGATACTCTTTGATTGTCATAGCCACTTGAGCTCTATAAAATGTTGAACTTTAATTACATCTTTAATTTATAATAACCGTAACAACAAATATTTTCAATATTTTTTAGGGAAAGAAGAATGTTCGGCGTTAATGGTACTTGAACCTATGGCGAGTGCGGCTCGTTGAACTGTAGTAGGCTAAGTAGCGCACTATGTCCAATGTGTTACCTTATGATATGTAGTAGCAGGTCGGTGACGAGCCTGGCTTGTCGTACGATGGGTGAGTGCGGCTCGTTGAATTGTTCCGCATTGGAGGCTAAGTAGCGCACATCGAACTGAGCAGATAGTGTGCGACGATAAAACTGAAAATGTAGAACAGAATGGAAAAAACTTTATTTTTGTACAACACAGGCATCACTAATGAAACACAGAAGACACTTCATGGACACAAAATTGGTTTGGAAAGAAACAAGTGGATTTGTGTCTTTCCAAACCAAATTCTTACAAAACACTAATTTACAACTCATATTTTCTTGGTATGTAATGAAAAGGCACCATATACATATAAAATTGGGAACAGCACACAAAACTTCATCAGTTGTGAAATTTGTGAAACATTTTATTACTATAACTAGCTGATGCCCGCAACTTCGTCTGCGTGTTGTATGTATTTTTATAGACCGAGTTTGTACTTTGACACAACTACAGATACATGAATTGCCGTTTTTTATTGAAGCAACTATTTCGTTCATATTTTCGTTATATGAACGAATAGCAACTATTTCGTTCATATAAGGAAAAGCAATTTCTAAAAATATTTTTTATTTGAAAACTTGGCTAACTATGTCATATAAGGTTGATACTTAATACATTACTTTGGATCTCAAAACAAAGGTCAAACATAGTTGTTTCCTCTATCGCTTATATTTTCTATACCATTGTTACTGCTTTTGATAGATTAAGGTCCGTATTATAGAACGCGACTCAGACTCTGATCTATACTTAAGTAGCAGTCGTTTTGATTTTTTGATACTGAGAGAGATAGACAATCAACACTTAACATGAGTCAGTGGTACCTCTAAAACATCTTGTTGTCTTAACAATCCCACAAAAAGTGGTTAATTAATATTGTATTTCGCGTTTCTGTGAAAAACGTAAGAATTTTGTAGTTATAAAAAATCAATTTTGATAAAATAAAAATATGTGAAGTACAAAATTTACGAAAATTGTATGTTGAAAGACCTGTTACTTAGGTAAGTACAATTAATGGCACACGAATTCCATAGTGCTAATTACGGACTTATTTTTGATTTTCAGTGGAATAGAAGTTTCTGAAACAGGTCACCTATGTCAGTATCTAAGACAACCCCCGTGCATTTGAGATTTCAGCTAGCACGCTGCTTTTATTGTGCTTTGCGATAATTCCGTAAAAATGATTCAATAAAAAATTAAATTTAAGATAGAAATGACTAAGCTTTTCCCTTCAATGGACATTTGTAGAAATAAGCAAAGGTGTCAGTGCTTGATCCAAACTAAGAAACTTATGAGAATAGTAATATTATAATATCCGCCGGTTTGATCGAGTGGTAGTGACGCTGCCTCTTGATCGGCGGGTCCTGGGTTCGATCCCCAGTCGGGGCAAACATTTGTGTAAAAAGCAGATGTTTGTTCTGGGGTCATGGGTGTTTGTGTTTGTCTTTATGTGTGTTCCAAGGGACCCACGACACAAGGGAAAACCTTAGTGTGGGCCTTTGAGTGTGTAGCGTTTATTTATTTATTTATCCATGGCTTATATACGCATTGCTACGCTTGATGTAAACTAAAATCAAAAAATCAATAAATAGCCCTTATTTCATGACAGAACATCAAAGCCATAGATCAAACCTATATAGACCATATTCATAGTGGTTTTAATAAAACAAATGTAAATTGTCAGTTTCTATTGAGTTTCCCGCCTTTAAAAATAAGAAATGCATTGAAAACACCGGCTGTACGGCCATAGATTCCTTTGCTTAAAAATAAAAATAAGCCGTTTTAGTGTTTTCAAAAAGTGATATCCTGAAGATTGAAGAATGTCATTTAGTTAGGGCCGAATTAAGATTTGAAGTATTAATCAACTTCGTTCTTATTAACACTGTATTAAGTATTTAGTTTTGGTTCGTTAAAAAAGTGCAGAATAGCCGAACTATTAATGGGGAAGCTGACAAAAGTTTCGATATTTTAGATATTATACGCCTATAATCCTCGTTGGGGTAACATAAGTCACATAACTTTACATGTCATGAAAATTTAAAAAATGGCATATTGTTTATGACTTTTATGAGTATATAATACGTTGTCTAAATTTTGCAACGCACGGACGGCCCCAACTCAGGTTACCACACGCGTGCACTCTGTGCTGTTGTGATAAGAGCGGTTTTGCAATGAAAATGGAGTAACCTGATGCGCTGGCCTCTGTACCAACAATGCAATGTATTTGGTTGGCAGCTGGCACATTCCAAATTTTTTGTTCAGTGCCAGTTCAGCACAGAAGTTTTTGTTTTATTTTTGGATATTTGTGGGTCAGTTACAATAATTTTAATTTCTTCCGACTCACTTATATTCGACGATAGCTCTTAAAAATAACATCTATCTAATTATAGAGCAGCACCCTCAGATTTCTTTATAAAGTACTTTTTTAAAGGTGAATTTATAAAGTTAGAAAAAGGTTATTATTACCTACAAAGAAAACTCAATAAGTAGCATCATGGCAGAATACCAGCGCTGCAGTCTGGTACTGCAGCAATATGCTGAGTTAGCGCCAATTTGATTGGCATGATACAGATAACACGGTGTAAAATAGTTTTATAAAATTATTTGTTTCTGTTTCTTACTCTGTTTACTTCATTGTTTGCTTGCTGATTCATGTTTACTTGTATGTTTGTTATTTGTATATTACTGTGTTGTGCTGTTTTATGTCAATTGAATAAAGTGTCAATCTATCTATCTATCATAAAATCAATTAATTAGCACTTCACACTGTAACTTTCTGCACTAAAGTTTCCCTCGTATGGTTTGTTTGCCTAAACCGGAAATCGAACCCAGAAACCGTCGAGTCACAGGCTGTGTAACTCTACTACTCAACCAAACTTCCGACAAAAAATTAAGAAAGGATCTTTTATACAAAATATCTCATAAATCTCAATCCGGTCCTTTTATCAAATGCTACGTACTCATAGACATAGAAAAAATAAGTTAAATATCAACACTGTCTAGGGATATTGCTTAATTTTTCATACAAAAAGGTGTGTTTGAGAAGCTATAAAAACATACTCGAGACACATGGAGGGATATAAATTTAAGATGAGCAAGTGTTAAACCTGAATTTTCAATTATCGTCAATGAATTTTGTTAAATTGATTTTTTTTAACAAAAATGCACTTTTTTCTGCTTTTTGTATGAAAATGGTGGAATTAGCGCAATTTTTTTTTCATTTTAGTCACGTTTTCACAAATTTCAAGAAAAATTAAATTCATTGATAAAAATTGAAAATTCATGTTTAGCACTTGCTCATCTGAAAATTATATCACTCCGTGTATCTCGAGTATGGTATTAAAGCTTCTCAAACAGACCTCTTTTGTATGAAAAATCATGCAATATCCCTAGACAGTGTTGATGTGTATATTTTTCTAAGTTTGGCGTAAATAATAGAAAGAACTTGAGAAATATTGTAAGTGCCTATTCCATTCAAGGGTTGCCCTTGATTTTGATGGGATTCCATCAGATCCTGACTTGGTGACAATAAGACCACTTCTGGAGTATACTCTTTCGAACAAAAAAAAAGAATTTTGAAAATCCGTCCAAATGGCGGAGTAATCGGTGAACATACATAAAATAAAGATATACAATGGTTTAAGATTTCGTAGTCTTCCTTTCATTTAATTTACCAAGTTTTTTAGAAAGATTTCATCCTTATAATTGACCCTAACGATCGACGCAATAAAAGTACAGGGTATTCTTACAGATTTTAGTCGGTTCGATTCCCGGTTGGGGCAAGCGAATTTTCGAAAATTCTTGAATGCAGTTTTCTTTCTTTTCAAAAATAAAGGAATGTTTTCTTTGAGTACAATTTTCTATCTACAGTATTAAGAGTACTTTCCCTTCAGGTGGCATTACAAAATTCCACCCTGTATACAGTCGAACATAAAACCTCCTCCTTTTTGGAAGTCGGTTAAAAAGTAATTCAAGTGATACAGTGTATCTGCTCCGATCCAGCGGCAGTGCTTCTCGCCGCCATAGTTCTTCGTAAACAAAACACTATCGGCTTACGGAGAATGAGAGAAGTAAAGAAATATAAATTGAAGACATAGCTAAGAAATACATATATTGAAGACCTGGCTGTATGGATGCAGATTCCTTTGCCTTTCTCGAAAGAGATAAATTTAAAAAACAACATGTCCTTGCTTTTAGCCCATGTATATGTCAAAAATACGTTGATCTCTATGGTATGAGTAAAATGTTCTGAAAAACACCTAGCTTTGAATTTTTTCAGGGGTTTTTGTTGTTGGTTTTATATTTACTGGCTAAATTTCGAGATTTTATGTAGCCTAAATGTTGACCGGGGATATAAGGTACCCCTTTGCAAAATTTCATTTAAATCGGTCCAACAGTTACGGAGATTAGCCCGTGCAAACAGACAAACAGACAAACAGACAAACAGACAAACAGACAAACAGAGAAACAAAAAAATCTAAAAAAATCGGGATTTGTTTTATTTCTCTTCTTACATCCCCCTGACTCGGTTTTTAGCATTTTTTTTCTATGTACAGAAATTCGACCTCTACAGTTTTATTATATGTATAGATTTACTTCTTTTTTTTTTCTATATTTGCTAACTAATGGCGGAATCTTGTTATTGGCTTTTTGTCACCCTAATGTTTATAACTGAATGTATTACTATAAGGGACCATCCATAAATTACGTCACACGTTGAGGGGTGGGGAGGGGGCCAACAAAGTGTGACATTGTGTGACAAGGAGGTGGGAGTGGTCACAAGTTTCGTGACGTCACATTTTAAAATGTGTTATGAGTATCAAAACGTGTTAACTATTAACGACAAACTTAACCTCCTCAGTCCCAAGCACTCTTTTTATGTTTTTACTTTGTTTGAGACAGTGAGTTTTGAGTTCCCAAAAAAAAACAATTAATACTAAGTACTGCTTTTTTTAGAAAATTGCAAAAAATTGAAAATATGCAAAATAAGTGACGTCACGCTAGGGAGGGGGGAGTCTTACAAATGTGACCAGCTGTGACAAGGAGGGGGAGGGGGTCAAAAAATCATGAAATTCGTATGACGTAATTTATGGATGGCCGTAAGATTTCCAAATAATAAGCTGTAAGATTTCCAAATAAAAGATAATAAAAAATAAACGTGCGGCCAATATACTTTTTTAATTTCGAAATAAAAACTTGTTCCATCGTCGACCTCATCTATGACCTCGGTCTAGATTGGTCAATAGTTAATATATCTCATAATAAAAATAATAGGTCTTTACCTATGAAATTGAAGATTTTTTCTCAAGCTTTATTTTATTTATAATTGTTTTTTATTTAAAACCTTGGCCATATAACGGAGATATTGAGTCAAATTAATACATATTTACTTTAGATTTATTTTCTGAAAAAGAAGCTCAAATATAGCTCGTTTCATCCGTTGCCCGTTTCATTGCTTATTTTTGATGTACCGTTGTTACAGTTACTTCAATAAACTAAGTATAATGAAAATTTACTTAATATTGTCCAAAACTTCCCACAAAATTTTGCTAAATTTGGACTTCACATTCCCGAGAAAAATCCAAGAACGTTAGTATGGAAAATTCAGTTTTCAAAAAATATTGTATGAAAAACGGCAATTTCATAGGTAAAGACCTATTAAAACTTTTTGAATTTAAGCATTATAAGTCGGTTAAAAATATGACTCACCAGGTTGTCGAACCGGGCCCGGATGGTAGCCAAGTCGATCGGGTAGGGTACCACCATAGCGTACGAGGGGTACAGCTGCAGGTCCACCGGCGCCACGAACGGCTCGGCCACTGACAGCGACATCACCTGGACAAACAACATTACACACATCAGCTTGAAAATTATAACTTTTATTTATTTACTAGCTCTTCGAACGGGACTTCGTTCCCGTGGGAATTCGGGAAAATCATGTAGCCTATGTCCATCGGGGATAATGTAGCTTTCTTATGGTGAAAGAATTTTTGAAATCGGTCCAGTAGCAGGGGGGTGTCACTCCTTTGTTTAGGCATGTTCTTGCGGCGGGCGTACTGAGTAGGTATATGCCAGCGAGCGCGGGCTGACACGAGCCGTATTGGTCGCGTGTTGAACTAAATAATAAGTGTACATACTTATTAACAATATTAAAACCAGACAGAAACACGTTTTGCCATCACAATAGTCTGTAGATGTCTGTAGTTAGTAGGTATTTAGGCTAGGTATCAAATAAAATGGTTGGTTATGTTACCTTGTGTTTTTACTTACTACATTTCCTAACTAAAGTTACTCTTGATTTTATAAGCAGTGTTATCTTACTTAATTAATTTCAATAATATTTTAGCTCTAAATCGGCGGCGAGTGTTGACCCCTGAGCTCCGTCGCGAACGCGGCATCGAGTCGGCGGTGCGCAATAGAATATGAACGCTAGTGGCCGACTGTAAGTTTCAATTTCTCTTGCAAGCCTGTGCCGCTCGCAAAAGTAGGCAAATTTGTATGCCTAAAGTTGACTTTTGTTAGGGAGTGAGACTTCTGTACGTTAGTACTATTATTTATTCTGTGCCAGTAGTTTTTAAGTTTATTTGTTATATACAAAAAAATACAAATCTTTCCTTTTTATAATCCTTACTATTATTATAAATGCGAAAGTAACTCTGTCTGTCTGTCTGTCCGTCTTTCACGCCTAAACTACTGAACCAGTTTTGATGAAATTTGGTACAGAGATAGATTAGAGCTTGAGAAAGGACATAGGCTGTATTTTATCCCAGTTGGGCACGATTTAACCTGTAGTCCACGCGGGCGGAGCCGCGGGCGGAAAGCTAGTATTAGTATAGATTAGTATAGACTAGCTCTTCGCCCGAGACTTCGTTCCCATGGGAATTCATTTCATAAGAATCGGTTAAGCTGTTTCGGAGGAGTTTTGCTCCAAACACTGTGACACGAAAATTTTATGTACAGATGCCAGCACATCAGGTTGCTCCATTTTCATTGCAAAACCGCTCTTATCACAACAGCACAGAGTGCACGCGTGTGGTAGCCCGAGTTGCGGCCGTCCGTACCTAAATTTCCAAGGGACCAAAGACACAAGGGAAAACCTTAGTGTGGGCCTTTGACTGTGTAGCGTTTATTTATTTTTTAATTTTAGATTTTTTTTATTTTATTTTAGGAAGACCACACAGCTTGAAGTCAACTTAAATTCCAACATAATAGAGATGTTTGATTTTATGAGTTTTTGTATGTGAAACAATAAATAATGTTAAAAATATATTAATATCCGAAAACAACATTAAAATTGGTTTATAAACGAACAAGTTATTGGGCGTTTTCCGACTGGCCGGCACGGCGACGGCGACGGCGAGAGTGACAGAGCTATACTAGGAAGCAAGTATCTCTGTCACTCTACTACCTACCGACTACCGATTTCTTGCTTGCTAGTATAGCTCTGTCACTCTCGCCGTCGCCGTCGCCGGTGCCGGCCAGTGGGGAAACGCCCATTGGCATTTCTATTATCGTAAGGACTAGCTATCTCGTTTTGTGGGGAGAGCTAGCTATCTCGTTTTTACCTACGCAAACAAATGGCGGTGACGTCACGTGCCAGTAAGTGCATCTCTTTTTCGTGGTTTGACAGTTTCCCCTCTATTGAAATTAATAGCCTGTAACTTTTTTATTTCTCAATAGTTTTCCAAATTTTTTTGGGTTTTGGATTCAGTTCCCTTTTAAGATAAACAATAACAATAAAATTAGTCAACATCTCTATTATCTCAAGGTAGTTGATTGATTTTATTTTTTTTTAGTTTAAAAAAATCTATACTTGGGGAAAGTAATGTAAATGCCAATAACTTGTTCATTTATAAACCAACTAGCTGATGCTCGCAACTTCGTTTGCGTGTTAATTTAGATTTTTACATACAAAAGTTTTTTCCCGCTAACTCTCGTTCCCGTGGGAATTTTGCAATATCCTGTTGCAACTAAGCTTTAAGTTTACTAAGGTACCTGCATGCCAAATTTCAAGCGTCTAACTTAAGCGGTTTAGATTTTTCATACAAAAGGATTTTCCCGCTAATTCCCGATCCCGTGGGAATTTCGGGAATTCCTTTCTTAGTGCACCTCTACGGTACCTAAGCTACGTCCCTTCGAAATTTCAAGTGCCTACGTTTAGCCGTTTAGGCTGTGTGTTGATATGTCAGTCAGTCAGTCAGTTTCTCCTTTTATATATTTAGATTTTAACGCTGTTTTCGGATATTAATATATTTGTAGCATTATTTTTTGTTTCACATACAATCTACACTAATATTATAAAGAGGAAAGATTTGTACCTATTTTTGTATGTTTGTATGTTTGTAATGAATAGGCTCAAAAAGTACTGGGCCGATACTTTTGAGCCAAAAAGTATTTGAATAGGCTCAAAAAGTATTTGCTATAATTAATAAAATCAAACACTGTCAGCATCCGTACAGTACAAGCTACCTGTGAGATGTGTTGCGCGATGGTCCGCGAGGCCGCGGGCCGGTCCCCGCGCGGCGGCCACTCGTCCCGCTCGGCGCGGTACAGCACGGCCTCCAGCTCGTGCGGTAACACTGGGACCGAACCGCCCGGCTCGGCTGGCAGTCTATTCATTTAAATAAAATATACATTTGTAAAGCTGGTAAAGGTCATTTTTAATATTAATTTTAACAAATTGGGAAACATACAGAAGTAAATCTACTATAGAATAGAATAGAAAAATCTTTATTTTATAGGACATTCGGGATGTCACTTAAAACAAGTCAAGATTACAATTAAATACATACACACATACATTGAACGATTTAAATACATACGCATTCGTTCCTTAGACCCTACAGACTCTACGCCTATTCGCAAAGGTGCAGTCTTCCCCAGAGAAGAACAGGCAAGAGACTCCGAGGTGCTCTTTTAAATCGCATTACAAATTTTCTTATTTACTAATTTCAACTAAATCTGAAATAACTCTAGAGCTGAGCAGTTCATTCCCATGGCTGCCTGTCTGATAGATAATCAAACATTTTGTAATAGCCCTTTTTACAAAGTGGACATAAAACAGCAAAATTAACACAGAAGCCAACAAAGTTTCCACTAAAATCTATTACATTACCGTCGAAGTTACACATTGTTAAGTTCTACATACATAAGATTATTATAATTACGAAACTAGACTCAGACTCAGTCATAGTTTAAAGTTTTAAACAGCATACTTATTTTTGATAAAAAGAAACATACATACATATATAATCTTATAACTCGTTACACATATCGTCATGTCAAAATCATACGGAGCCTGATAAAATAAACTTAATTCTAACACTTATTTATTATTTTCCTTTTCTCTCTTTCTTCTGTAATTATTTTCAGGTCGGTAGGTCAAAAACTTCAAACATATCTCGACAAAAATAGCGGACCATCTGGTAGATCAGAAACTTTAAACATGAAGTAAAAAACTAAAACGGGACCAGTTAGTAGACCAAAAACTATAAACTGAAAAACTAAAACTAAATGCGGACCACGGCCAGGTCAAACACTTCATGAATTTTAATTGAGATTTAAAAAAAAAATGAGATATGATATTTTTACATGGGTATTTCTGGGATTTGAAATTAATCAGGTTTGAGGTATTTTTATAAGATTAAGAATTTTTTGAGAATCGACTGTTACTAAATATACATATTTAAAAAAAATCTAGTTTCGATTTTTTGAGATTGGAGACCAACATTTAATATTTTATAAATACCAATTTTTTTTCACACTCACCTCTCCGGATCCAAAGGCTCCAAATCCCATGGACTCAACCGCTCCACCTCTCCGTTATCCCACCTGACTTTGAGCGACAGGAAGTGATGCGCCGCCCCCTGCGACCACTGCAGGGCGGACGGGGCGGCGGCCGGGGCGGCGGACGGGGCGGCGGGGGGCGAGGGCGGGGGCGCGCGCTCCAACACTACGCCCGTCCACCACGAGTCGTCGATCATGCAGCGGAATCTGAGAGAAAATATGATTTTTTCATTTATTTAGGTTCACCAAAAATTAGGTACATTTTTTTGTTTCTACCAGCCCATATACGTCCCCATAGAGGGGCACGGGCCTCCCTTCGAAACACGAAGAGGAATTATGTCATAGTCCACCACGCTGGCCCAATGCGGGTTGGTGGACCGCTCGTCTTTCGAAAATAAATTTTCTTGGACGGGCGGGTTTCATCACGATGTCTTCCTTTACCATTGAGCAAGTGATAATTAGAAATCCATACAAAAATCCGAAAAGACGAATTTAGTGGTACAGGCCCGCACCAGGATTTGAACCCGCGACCTTCGAATTACAAGTTGGGCTATTACTGCTTATACTAACACTTAAAAAAATTATATTAAAACAAAACACATTGATTGACAAGTGCAACACTCACTTGTATAAAACATTATGATCATGAGTTTAAAACGATCATACACTTCACAACATGTACCTGTGCCCTTTAGATTTATGTAGAGTCGATGAGCAAAATGTAATGACGTATAGAGGCATCTATCATCTATCTTTACCAAGAATGGCTAGGGAATATAATACAATTTCTACCAGCTGTGATATTTTTGGAGATAAAAGCTATTCCTTTAAAGCTTCCATCAAAAAACAAATCCTTGGTCTAAATTGTTTAAAGTAGCTCACCCATGTTTAATTTTCAATACTATGTTATATATGTATAATTTAAATGTAACTTTTCATGTTGCAAATTGTTTCCCTGCGACTGTTTTATTTTGATTTAAGGTATAATACGTATATTAGGTACTATGTTCTTGGTATAATGTTACTTAATTTTTTTTGAATGCGGTTGTCACCTATAATTGGGTTACCATTTAGCCTTTTTTTATAAATTTGTGCCATTTTAATTAAGAGTTGGTGTGTAACTTGTTGGTGATCTATTAAATAAAATAAAAATAAAATAAATCACCAATAATCACCATGCTGTGACATTCACCCCTCCCCGATGTTTTTTTTGTAGGGGACCATCCCCTAAAAAAGCCATCACGTCATCATGTGATGACATTTAGCTGCCCCCATTGCCTGTGTAGCGGGTAGTATATAATAACACTAGCTTTCCGCCCGCGGCTTCGCCCGCGTGAACTTCGGGAACCGCGTGTAGTTTTTCCCTCTAACTCCCGTTCCCGTGGGAATTTCGGGAATTCCTTTCTTAGTGCATCTCTACGGTACCTAAGCTACGTTACTTCCAAATTTCAAGTGCCTAAGTATAGCCGTTTAGGCTGTGCGTTGATATGTCAGTCAGTCAGTCAGTCAGTCAGTTTCTCCTTTTATATATTTAGATGTGGCACCATGTGGTACTTGACGGTAAGACTTCTCTATTCAAGTCGGCAATATACTGACACTTAGCAACATATAATGACACTGTCCCCAATACGTGTATAGCAGTAGTTAGCAACCTGTGACGACATGTATTAACACGTAATAACACGTACCTGTCCCCTTGCCCCCAAAACATGTAGTAACACGTAATGACATGTACCTGTCAAGTAAAACATGTAGTAACACGTAATGACACATTCCCTGTGCCCAGTGCGTGTATAGCAGTAGTAAAAAACATGTGGTGACATGTATTAACACGTAATGACACGTACCTGTCCCCTTGCCCCCAATGCCTCTGCGTTGCCGTGTCGTACTGCTGTCTGAGCACTAAGAAGTCTATGACGTCAGGCATGTCGTGGTATTTGACGGTGAATGTGCGTTGTCGTGGCGAGTCCAGCACGCAGGCTAACTTGAGGCACACTATTCGGGGCGGTTTTATCACGTACTTTATGCCTACTACTTTGACTAGTTCGCACTCCTGGAAATAAAAAGTGTCGTAATGTAACAGAGCAACGGATTGACCAGATTATTTGAATTGAATAATATATAAAAAAAATGTTTATTTTTAATAACTTACAATGTCTATAGTGTAAGGTGTTGGAATCTGCTTTAAAGCAAAATAAATTACTTGTGATAGGAGAATCCGCTCTTCTATATCATTACATTACATAAGTTATTAAAATTAAAAACAAAAAAAATCAAGAACAAAAGATTAAGTGGAAAAAAAAGGAAGTGAAAAAAGTAATCGAAAACTATAAACAAGAAATAAAATAATAGTTATATTATATAAGACCCAGTGCTCATTTATTTGGTATGATAAATTTGGGTGTGTGTGTGTGTGTGTGTGTGTGAGTGTGTGTGTGTGTGTGATTGTGAGTGTACGTGAATGTGTTTGTTGGTGTGTATGCATGTGAGTGGTGTGTGTGTGTGTGTATGTTTAATTTACTCGATAGTTTGAACAATTGATTCAATGTATTCGTATTTATTGTATGCAAGCCAATTAGTCAATTTTTTTTTAGAATAGTATGAAATTTAAAACCAAGATAAAAAAATACATCATTCATAATTATTGAATAGCTGAACCAATTTTGATTAATTATAGCTACAGTAGAGCCGAATCCTAAAGTAACGTATGACAGCTCAACCACAGGTCGCTATAACCTTGTTACGTCGTCATCTTTTCAAATCAAAATTCAATAATACCATATCTCCCTAATTAATTACAAACTAAAGATATAAATTATCATAACTCTAAACTAAAAAAAATGTTTCCTAATATTAATATCATTTGAAATGCTCGTCATACGTAACTTTAGGATTCGGCTCTACTGTAAGAACATCTTTTTTTACTGCAGCTTTCAAACAAAAAAATAAACCGCATTAGGATTGGTTCATCTGTTTAGGAACTACGATGCCACAGTCAGACACACCCACAGTTGCAGAGACGTCCATTAAAGTTAACACGACTTTAAATATCATACTGTCACTTTTCGTTTTGTTGACTAAAACAAAAACGGCATTATATTTAAAGAAGTTTTAACTTTGATGAACGTTTCTGTATCTTGGAGACATATTACACAGATAAAGTCGTCCAACTTGTTGATAGTGACGACCATGTAACAAGATCTGTGACCTCAGGTAAATTTGTTGTACCTAGAGTCACCAATTACTTTGGAGATAGGACTCTAAAAAAGAGAGTACCTTATTTTCTCAACAGTTTGCCTGAGTTCATAAGATCAGAGACCAAGATAGGCCGATTTAAAAAAAAAAGCATCTACTCCATTCACTTGAAACTGAATAAATTTTCAACACCTTTTAAATTAGTATGTATTTAGAATTAGAGATTCTTGCCCTCGCAGACAAACTGCCCAAGCAATTTTGGGGGATTTATTTTTAAGTAACAGTGTAATTTTTATGTCTAATAATTTAAATAAATAATAATAACTTGTAACACGCTTCTTTTTTGTCGGAGGTTAATATTGAATCAATTTAGTTTTAATTTATATGATTTAATACTGAAGTAAATTTTTGCAACATTGTCTGCATTGACATTCCGCCACCTATTGACACTTCTGTGAACTAAGCCCCCGAGCCGTCATAAAATTCCTCATACTGCCGTACCTACTCAGAGACGTCAATTAAAGTTAACAAGTAATGAAATGTCATGCTATCCTTGTTTATATCAACAAGAGTGAAAGAGACAACATCAGAGTTTAACAGTACTTAACTTTAATTGACGTCTCTGAGTACGGCAGACAGTCAGTACGTACATGTATCTGCGTCCGCTCCCAGGGCTTGTCCCGCGGGTTCACCTTGTACACGTCCTTCTCCGAGACCGCCTCGAAATAGCGCTGGTGACCCTGCAAACCAAAACACATACGAAGATCCATACATAAAAAATACATACAAAAAAAATACATGCAAAAAAATTCCCAATTTTTTTATTTTTTTATTTATTAAATATACATAAACATCATCATTACAGGTTATTCACCTATTGCAACAATGTTACGGACGTATAGTACAATTATTATAATACAAATTTTGTAATGCTACCTTTTTGAATTCATCCAATGAGCATATAAATAAATCAATAATTAAAGCCACTTCATTCAATATTCTATATTATTATATAGGAGAAAATTTTAATAGATTTGTCCTTGCGTGAGGCAATTCAAATAATTGGGATCATGGCCCATGTCGGAGTCTAGCATTAGGTACAACCATTTTTAAAGACTCTAGTACTTTTCTAGTACTAAATACATACACATTACATTTAATTGTCTATTTTTTTATTATGAGATGGGTTAACTCTTGACCCCAATCTTGACCAAGGTCATACATGAGGTCGACGATGGAGCGAGATATAAACCCAAAAAATACCAATTAAGGCACTGGTACTCCCTCCCACGCACCGACGGAACACAGCAAACTGTTTGGCGTCGGAATTCGGTAGGAGGGTGGTCGCGAACCAGGCGGCCTTTCACAGAGCCTACCACACCGCATGAGACCATAGGACGACACCTCAGATTCAAAGCAAACTGAGGTGTCGTTCCCTACGATGGATTACTAGGAGGCAAGTCTCATTTTGTTTTTTTTTTAATTTCTCAATAGTTTTCAAAAATTATTTCGGTTTTGGGTTTTAGATTCAGTTCCTTTTTAAGATAAACAATAACAAAAAAATAGTCAACATCCCTATCGATAGATTTGTACATACCAGTCTAAAATACAAGCACGTATCCGCCATTTGCGGATGATAAGGCGCCTTCCTCGGAGACACCGCGCACAGCCACTCGCCCGGACGGTACGCCTCGGGCAGCTCGGGGGGGGCGGCGGGGGGCAGCGGGGGCGGAGGGGGGGACGAGCGCGGCGCGGGGGCGGAGGGGGGCGCGCGCCGCGCCGGCTGGCTCGGGCTGTATCTGGGGAATTAGTCAAATAATGTCAGTTAATCCAATGCTTACTAGGCTAGTGAGATTTAGTTAAAATTACCTACTTTTTTTAAATAATAAATGTTCATTTTTTTTTCATCACCCGTATTACAGAAGGACAAAAGACAGTCAATACTTAAGTATAAATTAGAGTCTGACTTGCGTTCTGTAATACGGACCTTAATTTGCGACAATTAGACCGCATTAATTTTTTACCGTACTGTTTGGTACCGTGTGGTGATCGGCTGAGAATAACACCACCCCATCTCTTTCCGTGGGAGTCGTAAGAGGCGACTAAAGATACACAAATGAGACCTGCCTCCTAGTAATCCACCCCAAGCAACGACCTATCATTTATTCTGAATCTGAGGAGGTGTCGTCCTATGGTCTCATGCGGTGTGGTAGGCTCTGTGAAGGACCGTCTGGTTCGCGACATACGTTCGACGGATGTCCGGCTGTTCCCCTCTACAGGTCGCATTTCATAATCGATGCTCATGTACTGTGTAGGTTCGATAATGACACAGTTTTTTTCGTCGATTCAGCTTTTAGAAATTTTTCAAAATGGCAGAGCAAAAAATATCATATTTCTAAAAATGTTGACTAGCGAAGTCTTCAGCTCGCAGAGCTACTAGTTTAAATATGTCAATAGTATAAAAAAAAAAACAAGAAAACATAACAATAAACTAAAAAATAGTTGACATTGTCATATTGTGAGTGTTACCTTTTAGCGGGCAGCGGCCTCCGCTTGGCGCGCGCGGGCGGCGCCATCTCCGAGCCAGCCTCCCAGTCGGAGTACGACGACTCGGAACTACACGCACAGACAGACAAACACCTCATTATCAAAGTTAGAGTTTTTTTTTATCAAACAAAAGGGTGTAGGAACTTAGTTAAAACTGAAACTAATTTCAGCTTCATTCTGAATGATTTTCTAATGAATTTTTTAAAAGTTTTTTTTAATATTTTCTGCAATTTAAACGTTTACTCGAATACACTTCAATACGCAATAAAAATAATAAAAGCGGCGTAAAACACGAAACCAGCGATTTATAAGTTGATTCTGAAAGCGATAAGGTGCGCGACTATTTGAAAAAAATCTTGTAGCCGATTATATAGGTAGATTCCACCAATTAAGTATTTGATAACTTTCCCTTACATTTACTATAGCACAATTAATTTTCCAGCTCCACTTAACAAGACACAAAGGGATTAAAATGTAGATAAGAGGCAAGTCCGTCTATTTGGGGAAAGTTAGACTGTAAGGTCAAACTTGCCCCCAACAGTCGATTTAATCAACTAGTCGCTACTACCATATGGATAAGGAAATATACATACCTATCATCTGATTTGTTGCTCGAATAGGAACTGAAAACAGAAATAACATGTTTGCTATTGGTAAGTTTTTTTTGTTTAATTTTATTTCATAATGTATGTTAATCTATGGGCCTAATAATAAATTATTTTATTTATTAACCTAAAGTGTAGCAAAATGTTACTTACTATAAGCTGTAAGATTTCAATTATTCAAATTATATTTTGAGTACTAATACAGTTTTTACAACTAAACAATTATGTTTATTCACAATTTTAATTTTCATAGACAACTTCATCTATACCGGGGGTCAGGTATCTCTTCAGCTGACTGTACATATGTGCATTAAGTTATATAAATAAAAACATACCATGAGCTGAGGTCGGAGCCGGTGGTCCGGGACTGCGTGTGGTGCGAGCGGTGCGCGCGCTCTGAGTCCGACTCGGAGGACTCTGACTCGGAAGACAACAGCGAGCGCGGGATCGACGCCGCGCGGGGGGCCTACACGGGAAGTACGTCGCATTAATCTTAAATATTAATCACATTTTGAATTGCTCAATCTACAAGCACACTCAGAAATATCAAAATTCTATATGGGGCAAGTTCGACTATAGGGGGCAAGTGTGTCGGTTAAGAGCATATTCGCCTATTGCCTCAATTTTGTTATATAATACATGTCGTTTGTAAATGTTTTGTTTATTTTTTTCCTGCAGTTTATTGTAAATTATTTTAAATTTTCTTAGAACTGAATAAATATTTCCTTTATGTGTGTGATTAATAAGTACATCCCCACCGAGGGCCCCGGCCTCCATTCGAAACACGAAGGGGATTTTAGGCCATAGTCCACCACCCTGGCCCAAGGCGGGTTGGTGGATGCCTGTATTATGTATTTAAATCTTAAAATCCTTAAATGTACGAATATGTATTAATGTATTTCAATTATTTAATGTAACTGAGGGCGAACACGGCACAACACCGTTACGTCTGGAGGAAACGAGGGGAGGCCTTTGCCGGCGAGAGGTAGGATAAGAGAGGACAAAGAGGAAATGACTTTTAGTAATTTATTGGAAGAAAGAATTACGGAATACCTATCAAAAGGCTTTTCAAGTAGACGGATAACGCGAGAGTTACACTGACCGGCTGCGGGTTGTTCAGTATAATGGAGAATCGCCCCCTAAAGTTTCGCCAGCTAATTAGAAGTCAGGCAATATGTTTGGGGCAAAGTAGTCTACGATGAGGTAAGTAGGTCTACGCTACAGTACTGTGGTATGCAGACCTTCATGGAGGATCTGGCATAACGCAACTCCTTTCCCAGTCGGTCATTTCGAAGAAGATTATTCGAATATAATTTAAAAGATTTGAAATGGTATTCGATGTCAATATTCGAAATGATTGAAGATCTGGTCTTCCTACATTCTTATGAGAGAGCTCGCGGAGTAATTTAATGTATGCGATCATAGACGTGCAAATGGTACTTTTTCAGGCGTTATAAATAAAGTGATTCGTATGTGATTAATTATATAAGTGTAATAAAACGAACTTGTATGGAAGTGCTCGTATATCATTCATAAATATACACCTCACAGAAGAGATACGTCTTTAACTTATATTTCCCCCCTGAAGAGGTGTGAGCTTACAATCGTCTTACAAACGATTCACTGAAATGCATAACCACTTGATAGTTCAAAAGACGTAGCTTTGAAACCGATATATTATGCCAAAGTAAACTATATTGGTCTCGTTTCTTCCACTGATTAACTAATTACCGGTGAAGTGAGATAAGATAATAGCCGTCATGAAAACGGACAGAGTTGCCAGTGGTGAGAAATAATTTCTCCAAAATGAATGAATAAATGTATTTAATTACTTTGGTGTGATTAATGTTGTATATTCTGAACAGAATTTAATAAAATTTTCAATAGAAACTGTCATAGAACTGTAACGGGAGCGTGTCTGTACATTGAAAATATTTAGAAAAAGCTATTAGGGTGGGTTGTACCATCTTACTTTAACAATAACTAACGCCCAAATTTCAGTTAAAGTATCGGTTAGGCCAAAAATGAGTTGCACCAGTTGACAATTTGTTAAATAACATCATAACTTTAACATAACCGTAACTGCTCACTTTTGGCTGGTTAGTGTTATAGTTAGTGTTAAGTTATCCGTCAAAATGACAAACGCGTTGAATATAACCTCTAAACATCATGTCCCTGCTCCAAGAAATACTCGCGGAAACCAGTTCTGAAGACGAAACTGATGATCTTGTCAGTGTAAATAGAAAAAGAAAAGTATACTTACCTATACTTCGTTTTTTTTCGTATTAGAAATTATGTAAACAAAGCAGCAGTGGTACTAAACATTTTCTTACAAACATAAAAACTATGATAAAATAAAGAGTTGAAATAAAACAATTGGAAGGCCTAAAACTATGCCACCAATAATATATTTTTGTTTTACTCTACAACAATGAATTTGTCATTACGCCCGAGTAGTTCTTTGTTCTGTTAAGTACTCTTACTAGGTTGACTGGAAGAAATCCCCACGTGGGATAAGTCCGCCTTTGTAAACTTCCAATTACTGTAAACGTATTATCATTGTACAATAAAGAATAAATACATACATACATACATGACTGATAATAATTGGTCTGAATAAGAACTGAGAGCATGTTGAAACTATTTTAGATATAGATCTTGCAAAACGAAATAGATTTAATTTAAATATTTTAAAAAACCCTTTCTGAGTAAGGCGGCAAGACGGAGGTTGATGAAATGTCTGGTTTTGTCTCAGTTAGATTATTGTGATACAGTGTATGATCCGTGCCTAAACCCAAAGCTGAAAAACAAGTGCTGACAGTGCAAAACTTGTCTATCAGATTTTGTTACAACGTCTCCAAACGATCCCATCACAATCTTCTTAAATACTTACAACATACTAACTACGAAAAATAGAAGGACGTTGTAATTTAATTTTCAAACTAAAGAAACTTGAGATCCCTGCCTAACTAGCTAGAAAACTTAAATAGACTAGCGCAGGCCCAGGTAAAAAGAAGTAAGAACGATTTCCTAAGTTGGTTTTACTGCACTCTCATATATCACTAGATATTCAAAGTTCCCACCATCTTCGGGATACTGACGGCAGTAATCTGATACTTAATCGGAATCATCGCGATCGGAGTCCGAATCGCCGCTCTCTGGATATATGTACAATATCATCTTTTTTTTGCGCTTACTTTTAGCGCCCATCACGCAAATTTAAGTTATAATAAAATAATAATCCAAAACTTTTTACAATAGAGAAAAAATGTTCATCATAGCTGACATCAATGAAATGAAGTGACATGAGGTATTTAACAATTTATTTCTATGTCTATGAGTGACACTATGTCTATGGTTTTTACGATTATGTTTAGTATTGCCATTTAAAAATATCACCCGCATCGAATTTGCGGTAAATCAGGCTTCATTTGACTTGCAACCCCTTTAACTTTAACAAAGCTAACGAATTCGCTGGTGCAACGCATTTTGCTGTAACTGTTAAAGTCAGAGTTACTGTTAGTGTTACATTTGACACAAACTTTTACTATGACTGCTTCTGTGGTGCAATCCACCCTTAGTAGGAGATAGTAAACGGATTTTGATATGAAAAATGACAGCTTTTTATTTAATTTAAAAGCTGGTTAGTAAAAAAGATCTGAGACATTAACAAGGTAACTATGTAAATTTCTATGTAAATTTACCTTGTTAATGTCTCAGATCTTTTTCCCTTAAACTCCCCAAAAAAGGGGAAAAATGTAAATCGTTTTACTGGCAACACCGATGGCAAAAATAATGCACGATATTTTTATTTTGTTTTCTGATGTAATTTT